>JARHVA010002439.1:2245000-2362500 GCA_037957365.1 Torreya grandis
ATTCGAGTTCCCTTATTTTAAAAATAATCCATGAGAAATACTTCATATAACTCATCATATGTGTTTAATGAACCACTTGGGAGTGAATGATGAAACTAATTTAATGCCTCACCCTCTAGAGTTTGTGGAGATAACTATAATAGAATCAAATAATGAGTGACATGTGCCATAGACTTTCTATAGTCTTTAAGGTCCAATCATGGATCTCCATGTCAATTGAACTTTGATAGTGTTTGTATTTTAAATTTGGTGGTAAATTTGTATTGAATACTCTATGTGGGACATGATTTCATGGATGGCATTGGAATCAATGCAAGAGTATTATGATTTATTTTCAAAAGTAAGATGGTGTACTTGTTATTGTAAATCACCCATGGCATGCATAGAGGATATTACCTATTTTTGAATTAATATTATCATCATTACTAGGTTCATTTAATTCTTGAATCTTGTTATTAATTTTAGCCATTGGTACATTGCATCAAGAACTTTAAGGTTTTAATCACCATAACCATTAGAGTGTGATATCTTCGACCTAATGAAAGTGAAATGAGATATCACCCTCGTGGATGTTAGGATGAGAAACAAGTTATATTATTGTAAGGGGGTTAATGGAGATTAATTATTATCTCTTATTTCTTTAATTTTCAAAGAAGTATCACAGATAATGCATTACAAGATACATAATTATCATGAAAATGTGAGTTTCATAAACTATGAGCATAAGTATAAGTTTGTATAAGTACAAGATACATTATTATCATTTGAACTATAATTTGATAAGAAATTAATTTGAACATGAGAGATGGGTTAAGTAGGGAGAGAACTAGAAGGTTTAGACTCAGTATCTTCTTCACCATAATAATAATAATAATAATAATAATAATAATAATAATAATAATAATAATAATAATAATAATAATTATTATTCCAAGGTTCATAAAAATTAAAGTTTAATTCACTTTTAGAAGTAATTTTAGAAGATTTATAATTAACACGTGCACTAAGAGATTACAAAAAAAAATTAAATTTTTACTACTATGAGATATATCATCATGTGTAGGTGCAATGCAATGAATATAGTCACTATCTATGAGTGGAATGCATGTATGATCATTATTTTCAATCTTGGAGTCAATGGTAGAAGAAGTATTAATTATGTTTTCATTTGGCACATTATGACATGTAAGAGAAGATTTAGAGATATTTGAATTATCTACATTTTTCATAGAATCATTGTGTTGATCTTGAAATGTAAAAGAAGGTGATAAAATAATATCATCCCATTTAGTTTATGCATTGGTAAAAGGTGTAATATCATTTTTGTTTGATTTTTTAATTTGAATTTAAAATGGTAAATAATGTGAATTTTGGTTTTCTATGCTAGGAACATCATGTATAATTTTAATTAAACCATGTAAATGTAAAGTGATTTTATTTTTATTGTATTATTTTAATTTGAATAATGATGTAGCAAAAGTGGTTAAAATTTTAGGATCACATTGAAACAAAGAACTACCAACAAAGGGTTATTTTGGCCTTATATTTTTAGTTTTATTTTAAGAAGTAGGAGAAGAGATGGGAGAAAGAGAAGAAGATGCATCTAATCTATCCTCCTCAATACTTTCATTGTCATGCTCATAGTAATCATCATATCCATAGTTATAATAATAATAACCATCATCATTATAAATAAAATCATGCTCATTATCATGTTCTAGTGTAAAATATTAAAAATTTGTCCATTCATTTGTATAATTATCTAAAAAGTTTAGAAATTGATCAAATGGGTGAGGGGCAAGAGGTTTCTTAGAAGTCATTTTAAACTTGGGGAAAAAGTGAACATGAAGAATGAAAAATAAAAAAATAATAGCGAGAATATAATGCAGCATAAATATATTTTAAATTATGCTAAATATTTATCCTAATGTGTAGGAAAAATTACAAATTTTCTTGAAACCCTAAGGGATAATGTTTGAGCATATGAAGACCTAGTATATGCATTTAGGGTTGGAGGGTTTCAAATAAAATTTTGAAATATTTAATCAATGAAAACTTAATATAGGAATGATATGTATTATTTAGTTTGTGTACAAATTATGAAAAATAATAATTTAGTAAACCCTAATTTATTACACAAAAATGGAGAAAGAAAACCCTAGGATGGAACTAGGGCTTTAAAGCATTATTCACAATAAGTCAAGTTCAAAAAATGATATAACTTTTTAGAGTTATGGAGTTTAAAACCTAGGTTGTTAAAGGGTTTGAGTAAAATAAATTAGGTAGGGAATAAGAAATAAATATGACCACTAATTTCTAATAGAGTTGACCTAGTTTTACATTTATCAAAATAACAATAAGTGATGCAAATAAATACTTACCTAAAAATTGATTGAAATGAAATATCTAGAGGCTAAAAACTAGGAAAGGGGTTAATTTAAGTGTCATAAATATAATCCAAGTGTCAGATCCATTCTTATATAATAGAACCCTAATTGGATAGTAGTGCCAATGGTGATATTTTCCTCCTTTTGGTGGTAGTGTCTTATGTGTATATATTTGACTATTCATGCTCAAATACCACTAAAATTCTCATAACTTTTGCATATAAGCTTAGATCAAGATAGTTTTTCAAACTTATGTATTTTTTAGAATAATTTAAATATGAAATTAGATTCATGATCATATATGTTCTTGATGTTTATTTTTTTAATTTTATAGAACCTATCAAATCTATCCTTACACATTCACATAGCAAAACATAAAACAAACCAATATAAAACACATGTTCTATTTTTGTTGATATAAAGGTGTTTGTATGCCTTAGATGATCATGCATAAATATTACATCCTTATTAAGAGAAATTGAATATAAAATTAGGATATAATAGGGATTGATAATCTTGATTATGCATAATTTATTCTGAGCTAGTTTGTGTTATTTACATCTAATTTCCATATAGTTAATATAAAGCTAAAAATCACACATATATACTATTATAGTGCTTGTGTACGTATTGAAAGAGGTATATGTTTACAGTAAGTGGTTTTTTATTTGAAAATATATTTATTGGTAATAAAGGTGGGAAAAGGATAGTATCACCCAAACGAGGACACTAGCACCATTGGTATCATTGTCTAAGTTATGGTGTTAGTGTTCTAATGGAAAAATCTAAGGCACTAGATGATAACATGATAAAGTGAAGGTCTTAGACTACTTTAGTGATGTTTATGGATGTGTGTGTCTCACTCAAAGGTTTAATATTTATCTAAATAGGCTTTAATATGTCTAGCGATAAATTATGAATAAGTGGTATCAAGTAACACTCTTAGCACTCAAGTGACATTTTTTATGACTATAGGTATTGTCAATCCCTTCATTTTATTAACTAAGTTTAGTTGATGTCGTATCAAACTAAGATCTATGTCCAATGCTAGTCTATAATAAGGTATAAAGGACTAGGACTAACAATTATCTATTTGCAGGTGATTTTGGATCACTTAATCCTAAATATATAATCTACCTACATGAATGGAAATCTACTTTAATCCTTGTGAAATAAACAATTTGATATAATTTAAAAAGTTTATAATAAACACACTTGGTTGAAATTGAAATTAATTTTAAAATAAAACACCCTTAACATATTTTCATAAATTTAAATGCAAAAAATGTAAACACACTCTAATTTATGTTGATAACATGTAAATGTTGTAAAAGGAAATGATTGAAATAACTCAAATGAAAACACACTCATTCATGCACAATATTAAAAGTTTAATTAATTCACTCATACTTTACTTAAATACTTTTAAAAGATCACATAATAATAACATAAAACATAAAATACCATAAAAGATAACACTTAAATCATCATGAACATAAAACCTTTATTAACTTCTTAAGTGATTTACAATATGGAAATGCTTAATCCATGTTTAATCTAATTTATCTACTCTTTTAATAACCACTACTAACTTGTTAACTCCCACAATGGATGACAAAGTTTTATTTATAATACATATTTAACAAATTATTGTTAGAGGGTGACAACTTCAAACAATCAATTTAGAATTAGTTTTCTAATTCTAACAACCTAAAAAATTAGTTTAGAACTAATTTTTTATTCTTAAAAACATAAAAAATTAATTTAGAAAATAATTCTTATACTAAGATAGCAAATTTGGTTTTTAAAATAACCTTGATATGTAATATATTCATAATATTTGGATTATTATGAATATATATCCTTATTCATAGATACTTATTTTCATAAATACATTACTTTCTAAAAATAAATAAAAAACATTTCTTGGGGATATTTTCCTTCATGCTTCCATAGTCCCTATATTATGTATGTATTGATGTGTGATGATGTCTATTTTTGGAAGTTTCAATTCATATAATTTATATAAATATAAGGTTTGTAAAACAAGCTCAAAAACATTCACCCATGCTTCTTGTTGTCTACCAAAGCCAAAAATCAATTATGAGCATATTTGGGGTTCAATTCTATGTAACCTAGAACTCCATTGATGTAATCTAGAGATTTGTTTATGTAATTTATAGATTCATTGATTAACTCTAGATATTTGACTATTCATGCATAAATACCACTAAAATTCTCATAACTTTTGCACACAAGCTTAGATCAAGACAGTTAGTTTTTTAAACTTGTGTATTTTTTATAAGAATTTAATTATGAAATTAGATTCATGATCATATATGTTCTTAATGTTTAATTTTTTAATTTTATATAACCTATCAAATCTATCCTTACACATTCACATACCAAAACATAAAACAAACCAACACAAAATCACATGACCTATTTTTGTTGATATAAAAGTGTTTGTATGCCTTAGATGATCATGCATAAATATTACATCCTTATAAAGATAAATTGAATATAAAATTAGGATATAATAGGGATTCATAATCTTGATTATGCATAATTTATTCTGAGCTAGTTTGTGTTATTTACATCTGATTTCCATATATTTAATATAAAGCCAAAAATCATGTATATATACTATTATAGTGATTGTATAGGTCTTGGAAGAGGTATATGTTGACCTTAAGTGGTTTTTATTGTAAAATATATTTGTTGTTACTAAAATGTGGGAAAAGGATAGTAGCACTAAAACTGGGACACTAGCACCATTGGTATCATTGTCCAAGTTATGGTGTTAATGTCCTAATGGAAAAATCTAAGGCACTAAATGCCAGAATGATAAAGTGAAGGTCTTGGACTACTTTATTGATGTTTAGGGATGTGTGTGGCTCTCTAAAAGGTTTAATATGTATCTAAATAGGATTTAATAGGTCTAGAGATAAATTATTAATAAGTGATATCAAGTAACACTCTTAGCACTTAAGTGACATTTTTTACGACTATATGTATTTTTAATCCCTTCATTTTATCAACTAAGTTTAGTTGATGTCATATCAAACTAGGGTCTATGTCTAATGATATTCTACAATATGGTCTACCGGATAAGGACTAACAATTATCTATTTGGGGTTGATTTTAGATCACTTAATCCTAAATATATAATCTACCTGCATGAATGGAAATCCAATTTAATCCTTGTGAAATAAACACTTTGATATAATTTAAAATGTTTTAAAACAAACACACTTGGTTGAAATTGAAATTGATTTTAAAATAAACCACCCTTAACATATTTGCATAAATTTAAATGCATAAAATGTAAACACACTTTAATCTATGTTGCTAACATGTAAATTCTATAAAAGTAAATGATTGAAAATAACTCAAACTGAAACACACGCATTCATGCACAATATTAAAGGTTTAATTAATTCACTCATACTTAACATAAATAATTTGAAAAGATTACATAACAATAACATAAAACATAAAATACCATAAAACATAACACTTAAATCATCATGAACATAAAACCTTCATTAACTTCATAAGTGATTTATAATATGGAAATGCTTAATCCATGTTTAATCTAATTTATCTACTCTTTTAATAACCACTACTAACTTTTTAACTCCCATAATGGATGACAAAATTTTATTTATAATACATCTTTAAGAAATTGTTGTTAGAGGGTGAAAACTTCAAACAATCAATTTAAAATTAATTTTCTAATTATAACAACCTAACAAATTATTTTCAAACTAATTTTTTATTCTTAAAAATATAAAAAATTAATTTAGAAACTAATTATTTTACTAAGATAAAAAATTTAGTTCTTAAAATAACCTTGATATGTAATATATTCATAGTATTTGGATTATTATGAATATCTATCCGTATTCATAGATACCTATTTTCATAAATACATTACTTTCTAAAAATAAATAGAAATCATTTCTTGGGGATATTTCCTTTCATGCTTCCATATTACCTAAATTATTTATTTGTTGATGTGTGATGATGTCTATTTTTTGAAGTTTCAATTCATAGAATTTCTATAAATAGAAGGTTTGTAAAACAAGTTCAAAAACATTCACCCATGATTCCTTTAGTCTACCAAAGCCAAAAATAAATTATGAGCATATTTGGGGTTCAATTCTATGTAACCTAAAACTCCACTGATGTAATCTAGAACTTTGTTGATGGAGTTTAGAGATTCATTGATTAAATCTAGATCTTTGACTATTCATGCATAAATACCACTAAAATTCTCATAACTTTTGTACACAAGCCTAGATCAAGACAGTTAGATTTTTAAAATTGTGTATTTTTTAGAAGAATTTAACTATGAAATTAGATTCATGATCATATATGTTCTTGATTTTTATTTTTTTTAATTTTATATAACCTATCAAATCTATCCTTACACATTCACATACCAAAACATAAAACAAACCAAAACAAAAACACATGACCTATTTTTGTTGATATAAATGTGTTTGTATGCCTAAGATGATGATGCATAAATATTAAATCCTTATTAAGATAAATTGAATATAAAATTAGGATATAATAGGGATTGATAATCTTGATTATGCATAATTTATTCTGAGCTAGTGTGTGTTATTTACATCTGATTTCCATATAGTTAATATAAAGCTAAAAATCACGTATATATACTATTATAGTGCTTGTATAGGTCTTGAAAGAGGTATAGGTTGACCTTAAGTGGTTTTTTATTTTAAAATATATTTGTTGGTAATAAAAGGTTGGAAAAGGATAGTAGCACCCAAACTGGGACACTAGCACCATTGGTATCATTGTCCAAGTTATGGTGTTAGTGTGCCAATGGAAAAATCTAAGGCACTAGATGCCAAATTGATAAAGTGAAGGTCTTGGACTACTTTATTGATGTTTAGGGATGTGTGTGGCTCACTCAAATGTTTAATATGTATCTAAATAGTATTTAATAGGTTTAGGGCTAAATTATGAATATATGGCATCAAGTAAGACTCTTAGCACTCAAGTGACATTTCTATGACTATATGTATTGTCAATCCCTTCATTTTATCAACTAAGTTCAGTTGATGTCATATAAAACTAGGATCTATTTCCAATAATAGTTGAGAATAAGGTATAAAGGACAAGGACAAACAATTATCTATTTAGGGGTGATTTTGGATCACTTAATCCTAAATATATAATCTACCTACATGAATGGAAATATACTTTAATCCTTTTGAAATAAAAACTTTGATATAATTTAAAATATTGTAAAACAAACACACTTCGTTGAAATTAAAATTGATTTTAAAATAAACCACCTTTAATATATTTGCATAAATTTAAATGCATAAAATGTAAACACACTTTAATCTATGTTGCTAACATGTAAATGTTGTAAAAGGAAATGATTGAAAATAACTCAAATGGAAACACACATTCATAAACAATATTAAAGGTTTAATTAATTCACTCATACTTAACATAAATACTTTGAAAATATTACATAAAACATAAAATACCATAAAACCTAACACTTAAATCATCATGAACATAAAACCTTCATTAACTTCATAAGTGATTTACAATATCAAAATGTGTAATCCATGTTTAATCTAACCTTTACTAACCATTACTAAATTTTTAACTCCCACAATAGATGACAAAGTTTTATTTATAATACATCTTTAAAAAAAATTTGTTGAAGGGTGACAACTTCAAACAATTAATTTAGAATTGATTTTCCAATTCTAACAACCTAACAAATTAGTTTAGAACTAATTTTTTATTCTTAAAAATATAAAAAACTAATCTAGAAACTAATTCTTATACTAAGATAATAAATTTGGTTCTTAAAATAACCTTGATATGTAATATGTTCAAATTATTTGGATTATTATGAATATATATCCTTATTCATAGATACCTATTTTCATAAATACATTACTTTCTAAAAATAAATAAAAATCATTTCTTGGGGATATTTTCCTTCATGATTCCATAGTCCCTAAATTATGTATTTGTTGATGTGTGATGATGTCTATTTCTTGAAGTTTCAATTCATATAATTTATATAAATAGAAGGTTTGTAAAACAAGTTCAAAAACATTCACCCATGCTTCCTTTTGTCTACCAAAGCCAAAAATAAATTTTGAGCATATTTGGGGTTCAATTCTATGTAACCCAGAACTTCACTGATGTAATACATATCTTTTTTGATGGAATTTAGAGATTCATTGATGAAATCTAGATGTTTGACCATTCATGCATAAATACCACTAAAATTCTCATAACTTTTGCATACAAGCTTAGATCAAGACAGTTTTATAAACTTGTGTAGTTTTTAGAAGAATTTAAATATGAAATTAGATTCATGATCATATATATTCTTAATGTTTATTTTTTTTATTTTATAGAACCTATCAAATATATCCTTAAACATTCACATACCAAAACATAAAATAAACCAACACAAAAGCACATGACCTATTTTTGTTGATACAATGTGTTTATATGCCTTATATGATCATGCATGAATATTACATACTTATTAATAGAAATTGAATATAAAATTAGGATAAAATAGGGATTGATAATCTTGATTAAGCATAATTTATTCTGATCTAGTTTGTGTTATTTACATATGATTTCCATATAGTTAATATAAAGCTAAAAATCATGTATATATGCTACTATAGTGCATGTGTATGTCTTAAAAGAGGTATAGGTTGACCTTAACTAGTTTTTGATTTGAAAATATATTCGTTGGAAATAAAATGTGGGAAAAGGATAGTAGCACCCAAACTAGGACACTAACACCATTGGTATCATTGTCCAAGTTATGGTGTTAGTGTCCTAATGGAAAAATCTAATGCACTAGATGCCAGAATGATAAATTGAAGGTCTTGGACTACCTTAGTGATGTTTAGGGATGTGTGTGTCTTGCTCAAAGGTTGAATATGTATCTAAATAAGATTTAATAGGGTTAGGGATCAATTATGAATAAGTGGTATCAAGTAAATTATTTTGGCAAACTATTATAAGTTGGGCTCTATGGGCACTCTTTCAGAATTTGAATTAGCTGGTTCATAGGTAGGTGGGAATATGGTTGGGGAGAATATGGTAGGAGGTACAAATCCTAGAGGAACTATAGGGGGTGTGGAAAAGACTATTAGGTTAGAATCTTTTCCCGATGTGGATAATGGAAAGTCTATGTGCGTATATGATCCTTTTTGTGGGGTCCGTGTCCCCCCATTGGATCATGTGGTGGGGCAGGATCTCAAAAAGGAGAAAGAAAATGTTGATTCTAGCAAGGAAAAGTCCTCAAAAGGGATAAAGGTAGGGTTCTTAGAATAAAGGACTTGGTCATCTCTATTTGGTAAGAAACCTACTGGAAAATCTCTTTTCCCATTGGTGACTACAAAGTCTTGTTGGGAAAAAGGTGAGTTTCAAGTTTTTATTCCAGATCCTTTAGTTGATTTTTTTGTGTCTTCCATTGATTTCACCCTAGTGGGAAAATTTTTAGGAGCAAGACTAGATATAGAATCTCTTTAAAAAATGGTTAAAAGTAATTGGGTTATTTGTGGAGAGTTAGATATTCCACCAATGTTGAATGGTTTTTTCTTGTTTATCCTCAACTATAAGGAAGACATGAATAACGCCCTTAGTGGAGGACCATGGTCTTTTGGTAAATGTTCTCTCACTATTAAAAAATGGGAGCCTAACATGGATCTCTTAGATTCTTTTTTCTTAACCACTCCCATTTGGGCTAGACTTCCTAGTCTCCCTTTGGAATTTTGGCATGAGGATATTTTTAAATGTATTGCCAGTTCTTTTAGGGAACCTATGGCATTGGATAATGCTATGGATTATAGAACCAAACTTCAAAGTTCTAGACTTTATGTTAAAGTGGCAGATCTGAATCATCTCCCAGAAAAGGTGGAACTAATATCCAAGCTTGGTAAAAAAACTCAAGATTTTTTTTTGAAGATTTACCTAACTCTTGCTATGCTTGTAATAAATAGGAGCATCTGGTTAAAAATTGTCCCTCCAAAAGTAAAAATCATCCTAGTAGTGTTTTGGATGGGAAAAAGACCAAGGTTCATCAAAAGAAAGTATGGAAAATCAAAGATCATCGCCAAGAACAAAAGAATAATGCAAATTCTAAAGATCTACATGCTGAGGTGGATAAAGAGCCTTCTTTTGAAGATTCTAATGTTCAACATGTTGAGATGGATAAAGAGATTTCTTTTGAGAAAGTAAACTCTAAGAAAAAAGGATATGGGGTGCAATTAGAAATCATAGTACCTGAACAAAGAATAGAGGAGTTGACAGATCTATCAAAACAAATTGTTATCTATCAAAGGATAGAAGATCAAGGGAGAGATTTAGATGACAAAATTGTGGTAGAGGAAGGTGAGGTCTTGGTTGAAGATGGAAATAAATTAGAGGAGGGAGATATTCCTTTTTCTCAGTCTAGGGAGATTTAGGTGTTATCTCGGGTTGATAATGACTTTCCTTTGGATGAGCTTCCTCCCCTAGAAGGTGTGAAAGATAGTGGAGAAAACTCAAAGCACAAAATAAACCAAAGAAAAAGGGATGAAAAAAAGAATAATACTAAAGGGGTAGAAACTAGGATCAGCTAAATAGATCAACAAATTAAGGAGAGACCTCTTGCTTCTACTCCAAATAAATTTGGAAAAAGAGCTGAACAACACTCTAAGGTGAAACCAGATGTTGGTTCCCCAAACAAACCTAGAAGAAAATCAACAAAGAAAAATAGAGAGATAGAAAGTATGCAGAATATTGTTGATGGTAGGCAGGAAACTATTCTAGATTTTACCCCTAAAAAATAGATATGAAAATCATTACTTGGAATATTAGGGGGATGAATAGTATTCATAAGCTGGATATTGTTAAGAATTTTGTTAGAGAACAAAAGCCTGATTTTCTCTTACTACAAGAAACTAAGATGAATAAAGAGAAAGTGAAATAGATTAAAGATTTTAAAAATTATTCTATAAATGCCAGTAGTTCAGAAGGTGCATCAAGGGGAAATCTGATGTTATGGAAGAAGAATTATTATTTTGAAACCATTATGATTGCTATTAAATATCTTATGATAGCCAAAATTACTAGTGTTGACCAAAAGGAGGGTTGGTATATTGTGAATATTTACACTCCTAACATTAACCACCTAAGGAAAAAGGTTTGGGAGTCTGTTTCTAATTTTAAAAGTAAGGATTATTCTGGACGATGGATTATAATGGGAGACTTCAATGTGCCTCTCTATGATCATGAGAAAATGGGAGGTAATGCTACCTAGTTGGAATGGAGAATGGATTTACTAGAGTTCAATTTACTTGGAGTAATAAGAGAATTGGTAATAAGAGAATTGGTAATGAATGTATTCAGGCTAGGCTTGATCGCACTCTTATTTCTCCTGATTAGACTAAAGAATTCATTTGTAAATTGGAATCCTACTAGAAAATTGGATCGGATCATTTTCCCCTCATTTTCACTACTGCAAAGATTAATCTTAAAAAGAATTTTCCTTTTAGATTTGAGAAGATGTGGATGCAACACCCATAGTTTGAAAGTAAATTGGAAGAATGGTGGAGTATTGATATTAAAGGCACGGCTCTCTTTAGAGTTGCCTCTAAGCTCAAAAATGTTAAAAGAGAAGTTAAAATATGGAATAAGAAGAACTTTGGGAATATCTTTCAGAAAAGTAATGCTATTAAGGAGGATATTCAAAAAATATAGGAAAAATTTTAGAAGGAAGGCTATACTTCTGACCTCCTCATTGAAGAAAATGAAAAGTTGGCTCAATATCATGACATCATCACTAAAGAAGAAATCTACTAGAGACAAAGATCAAAGTTTTTATGGTTGAATGAAGGAGATAAAAACACAAAATTTTCCCATCTATCCACTCTTAAGCATAGGGCCAAAATTCATATATTACACCTAAAAAAGGGAGACTTGAAGATTATAGAGGATAAGGCTATTATGGATGAAATGGTGGCTTTTTTCTCTTCTCTAATGAAGGCTAATCCAAACATCAATTTGGATAGTCAGGCTGAAATCCTTAGAGTGATTCCTCCTCTAGTTTCAAAGAAATAGAATAAAATGTTAAGCTCAATTCCTAAGGATGATGAAATTTTCAAAGCTTTTTGTTCTCTGGGAGGAGATAAAGCTCCTAGTCTTGATGGATTCCCTATGTTTTTCTTCCAAAAACTTTGGAAATTGTTAAAGATGCATGTGATGCTGTAAAGGAATTCTATGGAGCTAAATAGATGCTTAAGGAAGTCAATTCCACCTTTTTATGCCTGATTCCTAAGAAAATTGGTGTTGATTCTCCTGATCATTTTAGATCGATCAGTCTTTGTAATTCTTTTTATAAAATTATTTCCAAAGTTCTTACTTCCATACTTATCCAAGTGATTCCTTTGATTATTGTTGATCAACAAAATGGTTTCATCCCAAGTAGAAAAATCCTTAACTCTATCATCTCTGGTCATGAGAATATTCATTCCTTGTCTTGTTCTAACAATCAGGGGTTTATTATGAAAGTTGATATTGCAAAGGCATATGATAGAGTTGATTGGTCACTTCTCTCAAACATTCTATTAGATTTTGGCTTTGACCAAAAGGTTATTGGTCTTATTCATCAATTGATTTCCACTGCCTCTATTGTTATTCTGGTTAATGGAAGCTCATCTCACTTCTTTTATCCCTCTCAGGGATTGAGACAAGGTGATCCTTTATCCCCCATCCTTTTTGTTATTATGGCTGATTGTTTAGGGAGATATATTGGGAACTTGGTCCATAAAGGTTTCTTTAAGGGATTACAACCTTCTTCCCATCCTCTAATTTGTTCTCATGGACAATTTGTTGATGATACAATCTTTATGGGCAATGGTAAAGTTAAGGAAGCCAAAAATTTGAAGGAAACTATTAACCTATACTATGCTGCCTCTGGTAAATTGGTTAACTAGAATAAAAGTGCAGTGTTCTTTATCAACACCCCTATCTAAAGACAATATAAAATTGCTAAAATCCTTGGATGTTCTATAGGATCTCTCCCCTCTTCTTACTTAGGTCTTCCTCTTGGCCTGAAGGTCCCTGATACCTTTTGGGAATATCTTATTAATAAATTGAGTAAGAAAATTATGGGATGGAAAGGAAATATTTTAAGCTAGGCTGGTAAGTTAACTCTTCTTAAAACTTGCCTTCAAAGCATACCTAATTATGCTTTAAGTCTCTTTAGAATTCCTATGAAATTTACTGAGTCTATTAAAATAATTCAAAGAAATTTTCTATGGACTGGTACTGAGGAAACAAGGAGAATGCCTTTAATTGTTTGGGATCATGTTTGCAAACATCTCCATGAAAGGGGATTGGGAATTAGGAAAATTAGAAGTATGAACAAAGATCTTTTAGCCAAACTAGATTGGAGAGTTTACCATGAAAACAAAGAGTGGAGTACCATATGGAAACATAAGTACCTCTTCAATGCTAAATCCCTTCTTGATTTATTCTCTTCTCCTGATGTTATTCATCCTTCTTCCATATGGGGGACTGTTTAGGGGACCAAGAAAACTCTAGAAAAAGGATGTTCCTAGAAAATTGGTAATGGGCTTAAGGTGAAATTTTGGGATGATGTATGGTTAAAGGATCATCCATTGATTGGAGATTTTCATGATAAGGATTTAGTTGATTGATGCAAGAAAAGATATGGCATATTAGTCAGTCATTATTGGCAGAATGACTCCTGGGTGAATTTAACTGATGTTGATCAAGGCTTCAATAACATAAAATTATCTCTCAATGTTGTCTCTCTTTATCCTTATCTTGAGAATAAGATTATTTGGCATGCTGACCCTAGTGGCCAATTTAAAGTCTCTAATATCTTTGATTTAAAGGAAAAGGGTAATCAACCTTTTTGGTCTCATGCTTGGATTAAGGGGCTCATCCCCAAAATTAAAATGTTCTTTTGGATTCTACTTCAAAATAAAATCCTGACCCTTGACCATTTGCAAAAAAGAGGTATAAATGTGGTAAATAGGTGTATTTTATGCAAAAATGGATTTGAAGATAGAGACCATATGTTTTTGAATTGTGCTTATACCTAGCTAGTGTGGACTAAGATTCTTAATTTTTGGGGTATAATATGAGTTCATCAAAATGATGTGGAACTCTCTTTTAAAATTTGGTCTTGCCCCTCTAAGTTTTCGGATGCTCTTTTTCTTTGGAAACTAACTCTCCCTCATCTCTGGTGGGGAATCTGGAAAGAAAGAAATAATAGAATATTTAGGAGTAAAGAACTTCCAGGATGGGTGCTTGGTCAGAATATCATTAGGGCCATTAAGGAGAACTTTAAATCTCAGAGGGATTCTAATCAAACCTTTCAATTTGATAACCGTTTATGATCTGAAGGGTCAAATTTGAAAAATGATAATCCAAGATCGATCATAAAATGGTATGTTCCTCCTAATGGATGGATTAAAGGGAATTTTGATGGAGCAGCTAAGGGAAATCTAGGAAGAGTGGGATGTGGAGGGGTCTTAAGAGATCATGTGGGAAATTTAATTGATGTTATTGCTGTCCCAATTGGTAATTTGAATAGCCATATTGTTGAAGCTACTGCAGCCCTCTAAACTATTAAATTAGCTGTTGAGTTAGGGTATTCCAAATTATGGTTGGAAGGTGATTCTTTAAATATTATTAATACCCTAAATAATAAAAATTCAATCTCATGGTCTATTGAGGCTACGGTTATGGAAATCAAAGCCTTAATTCAAAAAATTGAAAAAGTGGCCATATCCCATACATATCGAGAAGCTAATGGGGTCACCGACTAGATAGCTAATCATGTTGTTAAAACAGGATATAAGGTGAGGTGGCTTGATGAATTACATAAGCACATGGATCTCAAAGTGCTTATTAATTATGATGCCATCCATTCCAAAGTGGGAAATATTTGCTTGGATTAGCAATTCAATGATTTGGTGGAGTGGCCTTATGGTTGTAAAATTACCTTCCCCGACGAGGTACATTCATGAGAATGTAATGTGGGTGCTACATGTACCATCAAAAAGGCATATTCCATTTCAAGTAATAAATAATTGGTTCCTTTCTAACTTCTATGTTTGGGTGCTTGTAGTTTTTTGTTTGCTTTGCAATATGAGGGGTGAACCATGGAAGCAAGAGCCCAAAAAATGTGAAGACTGGAAGGCTAAACAAGACGTATGGAAGATTTTATAGAAACGGGAGGTGGTTAGTTATATGGAGCATTTACATGGCTTTAAACCCCATGTCACTACTGCCTTCTTTAAAAATTGGGTTGATGACATAGTTACTCTCCATGGAGTCATAATGAAGCTTACTGAGGATTTCATTACTGAGGTCACGGGGCTTCTTATGGGTGGTATTAAGTTCTCAAAATAGACAAGTATCTCCAATGTGGCCTACAAAAAAATTCTAAAGATAGATGCAGAGGAGAAGCAACTGGAAAAGAATGGAGACTTCTTTGATGTGGAACAAATAAAAGGAATTTGGTGAGATGTGCTATGCTATATCCGTGAGTACTTTATCCTTGATGGTAGGAATAAAAGAGTTCACAAATTTCATTTTGTTTTTCTCAACCACTTTAGGCACAAGGATAGAATTTCTTACCCTTTTTATCTACGTTTTTCATTTCTTTAAAGCTTGTATGCCCATAGGAAGAAGGAGTCTTGTCCCATTTTACATGAAGGTCTGATACTTCTCATAGAGGGTTTTTGTAAAAATAAATCCATAGCTTCAATTACTTTTTTTGACAAACATAAGGGTTCCAAAAAGTGTAAGAAGGATGACAATGTTAAAGGGAAAGAAAAGGCAAAACCAAAACCCTCTAGTTCTCAAAAACAAATTGTAGAAGAGGATTTTGAGTTGGAGAGAACTGAAAGCTCTGAGCAGGATGTCCTAAAGGAAGAGGAAGGGATGGATGTTGGGGAGTTTAGTTCTAATTTGGATGGATATTTGGAAACTAAAGGAAAATTTGAGAAAGGGAATGAAGAGGATACTATTGAGGGAAACTTAGAATAGAGCAATTCTGAAAATGAGGGTAATCAAACTGTGTCCAGGGAAGGTGATAAACACAAAGATATCTTAACTGATGATCTAATTTTTATGAGAGAGGAAGATCATATGGTTTTGGTTTAAACTCATGCTATGGAGACTGGGGGAAAATAAGAAGAGGAACCTGTTAAGCATAAAGATCCTATTGAGACTAGAGAGGAGAAACTGATGGAGAGGGAGGAACAAATTGAAAAGGTTGATTCCCCTTCACATGAGACTACAGAAGATATTTATGACTCTCCACAGAGGGAAACTAAGCTTTCCTTCCTACATTCTACCAATTTCAAAGCTGACTCTATTCTCCAATTTGATTCTTAGATCTATAATGAAATAATGGGGCTAAAGAAGAAAGTGGAAATAATGCAACACAATCAGGATGTTGATCAGACCAAAATTAACCACTTGGAGATGCAAATGAGAGATATCCCAAAAAAACTTAAAGATTATGAACATAATCTTAGAATGCTCATCAAGGAAAGTAGAACAAAGATGGAGCAATTAACATCAAGCATTTGTGTTGCTGCAGCTAACCTCAGTAAAAGAGCAAATGAAGAAACAATATCCTTGGAGGGTCCTAGTAAGAGGACAAGGCAGAGTTCAAGGAAGAAAGCCTTAGAAGCTGCTGCTACTTCAGCTGCTAAATCCATTCAAGATACTACTACGATTGGAAAGGAGGTTGTTCAGATGGTCATGAAATTATAATAGAAGACTAGGATCTTCTCTACTAGTTTTGTTTTTGTTCTAGTCTTTAAAACTGGTAGATGCAACTGGTTTTTTTTTTTGGTCCTGTTTCTTGGTTTTTGGTTTAAAAACTTTATTTGAGGTTCCAAGGCCTTGTAAAACTTGGATACTTTTATTGAATTATGTTTGTGGTTTCAGGTCCTTGTAAAACCTAATTTTGATGCTGCTCTTTAGTAGGTTTCAGGAATGCTTTTCCTGGTAGTTGTTAATGTTTTATCTTTTTTGATACTATTATAGGGTTTTTGGGTCCCTTCAAAACCTACTGTTACCATAATCTAAAACACTCTTAGCACTCAAGTGACATTTTTTATGACTATAGGTATTGTCAATCCCTTCATTTTATCAACTAAGTTTAGTTGATGTCATATCAAACTAGGGTCTATGTCTAATGATAGTCTACAATAAGGTATAAAGGACAAGGACTAACAATTATCTATTTAGGGGTGATTTTGGATCGCTTAATCCTAAATATATAATCTACTTGCATGAATGGAAATCTACTAATGGTTATCACATTAATGTTACAATATCCACATTGTTTTCACAGTCAAATCATCTCTCTAAAGATAATTATCATATATGTTCAACACCATATTCATAAGAAAAATTTGCATGTATATAATTGATATTGAACATAACTCAAAATATATTCCAATTATTTTAATTATGATTTTGATAATCAAATAAAACTTCTAAGAATACTATGTTTTAATTAAAATATTATCAATAATACCTATATACTATACTCTAATTATACAAAAACATGGTATATTTAAAAACCTTCTATCTAATATTTTGCTTGCATATTATCACATGTTTTCAAAGTTATTTGATTAATCATGCATAAAATGAGAAATTGAGAAACAATCAAACAACCTTTATTATGAATGGATGAAGTTTGGGAGGTGCACAATTTATCATTTCATTATTATACAATAGTTATTTTGGAAATTCCCATATCTAGCATATTAGTAATGACAAGGTGGAGGACACCATGAATGGGTTTGATATTTTAGAAATTAGATGAGTGGTTGATGTAAATGATTTGACAAATATTTATATGGTATAGGTCAATTGGTCAAATTATGAAATACATGTTTATAGAAAACATATTCATATTTATATGAAAACTAGTAATACATACCTAAAATTTCTTGATTTAGTGGCCATGGTTCTCTTTGGATAATAAGTATCACTTTCATGCTTCCCTTTTCATTCATTGGGTTTTTGTGTATGTTGGTTGTGTTTGTACAATCAACCTAGAATTCACACTCAAAATATCAAAAAAAACATTTAGTCAAATCATTTTTATCTTTGAATATTATTTATAATAATTTTGAAATTATTATTTCCTGTTCATCAATCAATGAACTATTCATGTTTAATGTGCTTCTTAGTTGGGCTGAAATTTGTTTCATTTATGGATATATTGAGTCAACTTCCATAAATTCACTCATGAGATATTTTAATGGGATCATATGAGGTGTGTGATCATAAGTCTAACTAGGATTATTTTATGTATTTATTAGTTTTTCTTCACATGGTAACTGAATACATTCTAGAGATGGGCTAGTAGACTTGAGAGATAATCAAACAGACTCTAGAGATAGTCTAATAGACTTTAGAGCTCAGTTAGGATCTTGAAAACTTCTTGTCAATTCATCATCTAATTCTTTTGTGTCTTATTATTATTTTATTTACTCATTTAGAGGGCTTGAACTTTCATTTTCCTTGGGAATTCTTGTGATGGTGAGTGATGAACTAGTTAATGTCTTTTGTGAACATAACTAAGCGTTACAACAAATTATAGAATTAAATCCCATAGATATTTCTTGTTTAGTTTATGAATGTTAGATATTTGGAGTAAGAATAAATATTTATTAAGGTTGAAACCTTATTTTTTGATTGAATACATCATTATTTCATTTCATTGTTCTTAACTTTCTAATATTGATAATTGTTATTGAATAATTCCTACATAGTTTGGTAATTTCATTGAAAGTTAGTTTATTTGTATCACCTTTCCTCATTAGGTTCTATAAATATCAAACATAATCATATAATACATTTGAGAAAACATATTACCGAGGTCTTCATCAAACTCATATCCACATCTTCTATAGACAAATAATAATCTATGTAGATAATCTTCTATAGTTTCATCTTCCTTTTGTTTTATGTAGAAGAATTTCTCCTTTACCCTAAAATAGTCCTGATATATGTCCAAAAATAAATTTTGTATTTCATCCTATGAATGAATGGAATATGGATATAAACCCATAAACCACCTCATAACTTAATCCTTACGTGTAAAAATAAATAATTTTAGCTTTTGATTATCTATTTTGTAGTCATAGGCTTGACATAATATTTTGAACCCAAACATGAACTAGTCAAGATCTTATGTTGTTATCCCCCTAAAGTTAGGTAGTATAAATGGGGATATGTTCTTCATTAGATCACTATCACCTTTGTTTAGGATAATAGGGTAGGCAAAGGTTCTTCTTATTGTTGAGCTATATCTTACCTAAGCCTATTTTTTGGATTTAATATATTTCTAAGATTTTTTCCCATGTTTAAATTGATTTTTATTGGGGTTATTATCAACATATATACCTTATTAATCTCTTTATCTATTAAAAAAATTAATTTATAGTATGTTGTTTTAATCAATTGCCATCTTATGATTTATATCTTACCAACACCTTTATTTTCCTAGATGTAGTACCAAATATGATGGGTGTCATCAATCCCTTCATTTTATCAACTAAGTTTGGTTGATGTCATATCAAACTAGGGTTAGTGTCCAATGATAGTCTATAATAAGGTATACAAGACAAGGATTAACAATTTTCTATTTAGGAGTGGTTTTGTATCAATTAATCCTAAAGATCTAATCTGCGTATATAAATTTAAATATACTTTAATGATTGTTAAATAAACAATATTTCTATAATTAATGTTTTTTGAAACAAATGCACTTGCTTAAAATAAAAAATACTTTTAAAATAAACGTCACTTAATCTATTTGCATAAATTCAAATGTAGAAAATGTAAACAAACTCTAATCTATGTTTATAAAATGTAAATGATTTAAAAGTAAGTGATTGGAGTTAAAATGTTGAAAATAACTCAAATATAAACACACACATTAATTCATAATCTTATAGGTTTAATTAATTCACTCAAATTTAAAAAATTTGAAAAAAATAGATAACAATAACACAAAACATAAAATACCATAAAAGTAATCATGGTTCCTTATTTGAGTGGGATTTTGCTCTCCCTTGGAACATGTTTTAAACCAACACTTAAATATTAATGAACATAAAATCTTCATTAACTTTAGGAGTGCTCTATAATTTGGAAATGCTTAATCCATAATTAGTCTAATTCATCTACTCTTCTACTAACCATACTAACTTTGTTCACTTCTATAATGGATGAGATTGTTGTATTTATAATACAAATTATTTAAAAATTTATTATTGAAGAGTAAAAACTTTAAAAAATCATTTTAGAACTTATTTTCTAATCCTAAAAATCTAAAAAATTAGTTTAGAATTGATTTATTATTCTTAACAACATTTTTAAAAAATTGTTTAGAAATTGATACTTATTCTAGGATAAAAAATAAAAAATGACAAATTTGGTTCTTATAATAATTTTTATATGTATGATATTCATAGTAGTTGGATTACTCTAAATATATTTCCTTATTTAGAAATACCTATTTTCATAAATACATCACTTTCTAAAAATAGATAAAAATCATTTCTTTGGGATCTTTATCTTCATGTTTCCATAGTTATTGAACTATGTGTTTGTTGATGTGCAATGATGTCTATTTTTTGGAAGTTTCTATTTATATAATTTATAGAAATATAAATTATATAAAACAAGTTATAAAACATTCTACCATGCTTCCTTTAGTCTACCAAGGCTAAAAATAAAATATGAGCATATTTAGGTCTGATTATGGGTAACTCTAGAGCTTTATTGATGTACTTAAAAGATTTGATGATGGACCATGAAGATTCACTGATAAACTCCAAATATTTGACTATGTATCTATGAAAACCACTAGAATTCTCATAACTTTTGCATAGATATTGGATCAAGATGATTCTTTTTTAAACTTGTCTATTTTTTTTAGAGGAATCAGAATGTGAAATTAGATTCATGATCAAAGATTCTCTTAATGAATTTTTTTCTATTTTATAGAACATATCAAATCTATCCTGACACATTCACATAGCAAAACATAAAAAAAAAAAAAACACATGACCTAGTTTTGGTTGATACAAAGGTGTTTGTATTCCTTAGATGATCATGCATAAATATTACATCCTTATCAAGAGTAAATGGAAAAATATGAAGATGATTTTTATTGAACTCCAAAGATAGTGAGGATCTTCAAATATACATGAGGATTTTTAATATAGAGCTACTAGTTATCTATAGATATATATGAAGGTTATCCTTAATTTATTATTTAATTACTTGTAAGTTAGATATTTGCATTGATGATTCACTTTAGCCTACATATAACATTTGGTATCTTTTCCTAATAATTTGTTAGAAAATATAAACAATATAGATTGAAATTATATCTTAATAATAAAATATATATTATCCTATATTTCACTCTAAAATAAACATAAGTTCTTAAAATACATCTAAGTCCACTTTGAAAACATGATTTATGTAAGAGATAATGGTCTTATTTATTGATATAATGAGCCATTAAATTCCCTTAGAAATAGATATATGTAAAATTGAATGAAAACATATAAATACATATGATTCCTCAATATATGAAAGCAAAATCATCAAAAAATATATAGGACTCATGTATTCTATAAAAAGAGTTTTATACCCTAGTAAATGGTGCCACACTATGTAGGCATGTAGAAAAGCATGGACCTATCTAGGCTCACACAAACACTTTATTTATAGATGTAAGTTTTTATATGCCCATTTTATTTCATTCCAAATGATTGTATCATTTTCAAATACCTAAATTCATCCAAAACAAGGTAAGTTCATAGTCTTCATAATGTTTTCTAGAAAGAACAAGTTACTATATTTACCCAATCACTTTTAGATTCGTGTTATTATTGTATATCTTAAGTAATACAAATATTTAATCATTTTTTTTATTAGAGTCACATTAATCCTAAAAAATATAAAATATATTAGTAAACTTGTTCCTTGTCTTGAGTATCACAAACTTTATTTTCCTTAAGGTTTATTCCCATTTTTCCTATGTTTTTAGACTTATGAATCTATTTTTTATTTTTAAACCAAATTTCTAATTACCCTTATTAATTTATGGCTATAATCTATATATAGTGTTTATTTTAGAACTTAATTTATGATAGTCATAATTATATTTTTTTCTTCAAATATGTAACATATTTCATAATAATGTAATGTAACATATCAAATCTAGTATAACTAAGGATGAAATTAATGATGAAAATTATTTTTTCCTCTTTGATGATTAATATCTTTTAAATACTAAGTTGAAAAAAATCCATCCAATTACTACTTGATTTCAAAGGAAATTAATGAATCCTTTCATTCTTCCTTCCCCAATACCCCAATATTATAGTGGTTATCATCCTAGTCTCATTATTTTTCATATGATTATATTGGACCCTATGACACATGCTATTAAAACTAGAATATGTATGGTGCCCTATCATAGGTAAAATAATAAATGAATTAAAACTATTAATATTCATCTAAAACCATAACCTATGGATCCATAAAATCAAACAAAGGGTTATGATATCATAGAGAAAGTTAGAAATACCCTAGCTAAGATTCCTATGTTACAATTAATTTACATACTACTAGTTTATAGTTACATTTTATATGCAACTATATGTGACATGAATTTTAATTATGATGTAAAACATAATTAATTTACATTTTTATATTCAATACAATTAAAGTTACTAGAAATATGATATCTTTTGAAATATATTATTTTCCTACTTAGCATATTATAGATCAACATCTTCTATTATTTGTTCAAGTAAAAATTGTGATAAAGGGAGTTAGATATTTTCTATCAATAATGGATTAGGATTTAATATATGAATCATCATAATTTTTACAATATTAGGTTTAAATATGGATTAATTTGAAAAATACTATAATAACATAAAAATAATTTGAGATTTTTTTTTATTAGGATCTATGTTATTTACTTTCGATATCATAGTAGGGCCTAATACTCTACCTTCTTTATTCCATGTAATACCTAATCACTTACATTATAACCTACTTTTAGGTAGACCATAGATAAATGAAATAGAGACTATACCATTTATAGTGCATCAACATGTGAAATATATACATGGTGTACATGTGTATATATGTCTTAAATATAATCAACCATTTAAATATTGTAAAATAGTAGAGCCTACTAATGAATGTAATATGAAATTAGGTGTATTTAGTATATTATAATACATTTAACATTTATGATCCCACCACAATGGAAGTATGCATATTAAACTAGTTAGTCAAGTAAGAGTAATGTACAGGATCTAATTACATTTACATAAAGCCAATAACTAACCATATAAGACACACAAGAAGAAAAAATATCAAAATAGTCAGTTAGTAATTAATTTAGAGAATCTATATCATATATCCATGGAATAATATGATATTGATGATGATGTAAATGAAACTCAAAATAACATAGATGATTATTTTTATAGTCTTAATTATGCACCTATTATTCTAAGGGAATATTTATATGATTAAAAAATGGTAACTGAAACCAAGTTAGATAAATTAAAAGCATCTCTTTTAGTAATGCATCAGGATGAAAGTAAAAAAACCTTGTTACAACATAAGTTTAAAAAAAAAACATACTTCCAAGATAAGTACTCCAATAATGGAATTATTTTTAAAATAAATCATTACTAGAGAGAATAATCATAACATATTGCATAATGTATCATATACTCACACTAAACATTTTGTATAAATTGAGTAAATAATATGGAATCCATAGATCAAGATCTAGTTATCATATTATAGCTTTTTTTTTTTTTAATTGAGGGTAAAAAGTGGATTTTAATTGGGTCATATCTAAGTTACATTAAGCAGGACCAAATCCAATAGAAACTAATAGTCCAAAACAAAAAAATAAGAAAACTAAGAAATAACTGACTATACACAATAAAGTAATAAGGAAACCACACAATAAACAAAAGGCTAAATAATATGGAATAAATATCCAATTATTTTAGAACAAGGTTCCACTCTTTCCCAAAACCATTAAGGACTTTTTAAATGGTCTCCACTATGAATTATCTATCTCAAAAACATTTCATTTACCCAACCCTTTGATTTTATTACTAACATGATCTCCACTCTATTATTGTTTACCTAATTTGATAATTTTCTCAATAACATTGACATCATCCATATAATATATTATGGTGACCTTATTCATCTAAAATAGTTTCTAAATGGTGACCTACATCATGTTCTTTTAAACATTAAAATTTTCAAATTTTAATTCCAACTTTTGCATCTTAGAAACAAAATCTTCACCCTCATAAAAAAAATCTTATTAGGAACACTATAACTACCACCACTAAAAATTTTCAAATTATTTTCATTAAAAATCTAGGAAAACAAATTATTATGGAGATTAATATCTATATAAATAGATTTAAGATGGCCTTAGATACTAAAATCACTCACTATAAAACTCCTCATGATATTTCCTCTTATAAGCCCATTTAGACTCATCACCTAAACCATATTTCTAAAATGTGGCCTATAAATTCTCAGTTGGTTTTTTCACCTCATGCTAACTATTATTTGACACCTCAAAATACTCCTCAACCTCCCTAATTTCCTCCTCCAAATCCTCTTCCTTATAACATGACACAATGAAGGCACATAATTTATTCATAGGGGACTTGGAAGAGGTAGCAACATGGGACTTCATATAAATTTTAATGTTAATGGATTTTTAAGTTGGACCCATAACCTTCAATTTATATATTATTTTCCCTTTCCTTTTCCTATAATACTCAACCAAATTAATAGCTAAAATTAGCTAATCCTCAAGGTACTTATCATGGATATACAAAAGGTAAAACAAGGATTGATGGAGGGGTAGGGGATCTTTCCCAAATTATGTCCTAGTAATTGAATTCTCAAATTACATTAATAGATAAAATAGAAAACTAATAATAAATGTTTGCTTATAGTGATTTACCAAGACAAAATGGTAGTAAAAATATCTCCATATCTTCTATCAAGAATAACATACTTCATTATTTGTCTAGCTACCCACATCATGGTAAGATTACAGCTTACTAGTGAACATAATACACTAAATATTATACTACATATGTTTCTTGATAGGAATTTCACGAGTCTCCCTACAACTCCACATATAGATATTAGTATATTTTCAACTCAAGAAGGAATGTCATTTTATGATTATAAAAGAATAATAGGTCACCATAAATATACTTGTGCAACATTAGCACAAAAGACTCATAATTTTAAATATGAGTGGATTACTATACTAAATCAAATATAATATAATCCAGTTGTAGTGGTTTCTAAAAATAATTAATCCATAAATATAGTACAAAAAAAAAATAATCATCCAGGACATGAAATATTGACTGCTATAGTATACATTGAGGATAACAATAAATGAAATATATATATTGATTATAAATAATGACAAAACACATGAAAATTTACATTTTATAATAGTTTGGTCATAATATTGATTAATCAAAACATAGTGTACATTTTTAGGGATCAATTAGACATATTACATTACCAATCACTTATTGGCCTAAGGTTTTTAAAACATTGATATTCATGATTCATCTTAGTGACCAATTGTTGGATACATTGACACAATACTGGTTAAATTATATGCAAACTAAAATTATTGTTTTGAATAAACATATTGAATATTTTATAAAGGGCATACAATTAACATTCAAAATGATGGAAACAATGAGGAAAAAAAGATAAAGGACTCAAAGATAATTAAGAATCTATTATCTAATAAAACACATTGTCAACCTTCATACATAGTTAAATCATATTTAATAAACATGTATACCATTAGATAAAGAGTAAAAGGAAATAAAAAATTGATTGAAACAAACATGTATAATGATTATTATAATGATACCATATATAAATTTTATGACATAATGTCTCCAAAATTTATTACTTTATCACTATATTATCCATGTGATCAACTACATCCATTGGATGTCATTATAAGGATTTGAAATTTAGATAAAAAAATCAAATACTTAAAAAATATCCCTAGAATATATATTATAAAATCATAAACTAAGATATGTGCTTAATATGTATTTCTTGATTGTATGATTTGATTATATTTTATCATATATAATATATTATATAGCCAAATTTTATATTCACATGTGTTTTAGGATATACACAAGTGAGATACATTACATACATGTCAAATATGATAAAAATACATAGATGTAGAACATTCCTACACCCACAATCCACCTTCTTAAATTGGGGAAATATTGCTACTTTTAAACAAATTATATTTATATGATTATTTCCATTGTTCATAACACATTAATTTACATTCATTATACATGACTTTCTCTAACTCATACTACTCAAATTTATATTTTATTAGATATTGTGTGTGTGTGTGTGTGTGTGTGTGTGTGTGTGTGTGTGTGTGTGTGTGTGTGTGTGTGTGTGTGTGTGTGTGTGTGTGTGTGTGTGTGTGTGACGATGACATAAGTTTATTGTGTACATTAGCCTTTATTATTATATGCGTAATTATTTTATTGTTATATGATGAAATTATTTCTTTCTTATTTCATTATATGGGTCTTCAATGTGTGTGGCCTTGATCTTTGTGTGACATTTACTTGTATATTATGTGTGTCTCTAAGCCTTGTGTGACATTTTATTGACTATTATATGTGACCCTAAGCCTTGTTTGACATATTTTACTATTGTGTGTGGCATTGAGTCTTATGACATTGAGTGTTATTGTGTGTTTCATGGCAATGATATCGTATGTGATTCTTTGAATTTATTTGTTATGTGTGGATACATATAGGATTATATAGTAAGTGTGATTATCTCATGATTTAGATTAGGCCTATTTTTTTTGTTTTGGCTACATTATACATATCATTCACTTTTATTTATAATTATTAATTATTTTATAGATGTTCATTTATATATTTTTTATTTAGTATGTTTCTCATGGATATAACTATCTTGAAATTACAATTTTATGCTTAATACACATGGTTAATATATAATTATATACTATATTGTTAATATGGTGAAATATTCTCCACATAGTATTGAATGTTTATCATTTTTTATATCTTTTTATATTTAACATGATGCATGTAAATTATTATTTTGAGATTAGTTATTGGTAGGTTAAATTCCTTGCCTCAAATGTAGGGCATATATAATTTATTTTATTAGAGATCAAGCCTTCATAATTACACACACACACACACACACACACACACACACAATGCATAAATTACTTCATATTTGGTTAAATATTACTTTATTTAATTAGTTTGTTATATTTTTTACTTAGATTATGACATGTTTGATTTAGTTTTGGAGAATATGCACTACATGTTTCAAATATTTTATAAGATTATTATATAGATTAAAAGACTCATATTGAAAATATTATTACAATGGAGGCATATGCAAGACATATGTTAATAATTTCACATATTTCATAATATATTGGCATATAATATATGGAAAATATTTGTAAGATTAATTATATTACCTTATGGGATTGAAATTCATGTCATTATTTCATTAGTGTTACTAATTTTTATTTTAAAAATTATATTATACTTAGACAATAGTCATGAATTAATCATATTGAATCATATAATTCATCTGCATTGAATTATTCAAATCTTTGAATAGACTCTTAAGCATCACTAAAAAAAATTGTATTCATTGGAACTCATTTTGCATTCTATATACTTATATTTTTTGGAGTTGTGTGGGATAGATGTTATGCACAACATAACTTATAGGAATTTTTCCATTTTAAATGAGGGCTAGGGAATATTCATTTCAACCCATCATTTTAGAAATGCATATCTAATGGGGGATTAACACCCTATTATCAATTGTCTCCATAAGATAAGTTTGATGGAATACACACAAATGTATTCATTCATTTTTATTATATTTCACATAAGTTAAAATTTGTTACATGGTAATTTTATATCATAAGTAAAAACTAATTTATACATGTTTCATTTCATGTTTTCATAGATCAAGGTGAAACATATAATACATACTTGAGCACTCCCATCATATTTATACTAAAGTATCACATTCAGTCCTTTTTCTCTAGTAATTCTAATACTAGAATAAAAATGAGGAAAATGTAGACACTCATAATTGGTATTAAACACTTGAAAATGTGTAATACGATAAAACCTTAACCTAATTAATTTATGATCACATATATGACTCTTAATATCCATTCCTAATATAAATTTACTCTCATATGGGAATATTAAAAGTTACATTTACTATTACACATGATCTTCCTTGTCTCCACCTAAATAGATTTATATCATTCTTAGACTATTTCCTAGATTTAGGTCATTGTTCATTATTTATACAAAGTTAAATGCTTCTTAGACAATTTTGTGATCACAAACTTATACACTTAGGCTAAACATATCTATGTGCCCTTTAATTGATAGTTCCAAATATTAAATTTATTAATCAGAGCCATCCCAAATATTTATCATGTTGGTTTAGAGTAAATTACCCAAATAGTCAACTATATAAACATATTAGGTCTAAGCAATTACATACATATCAATCTATCAGGGATTCATTATAAATACATATGCAGATTAAGAGAAACTTAATTGAAAATTATAAATCTTAAATACCCAAAATAAAAAATCCCTTAGTTAAGTACGAATACCAATTTCAAGTTAAATTCATAAGTTGTCAAGTTTTGAAAGCCATTAGGATTGAATTGCATACTAACATTACATAATATTTCACACACTTAGGTTTGAAAGATATATATGGGTTGAATTCTAATTTAGAGTATTATATATGTAAGTATCTCTTAGTAATAGGGGTTTACAATTCTAACTAAACCCATCCATTTTCCCTTTCTTCCCATTCATTATTTTCTCATTGTATAGTGGAAAGAGCTAGGGTTTGAAGGAATGAGAAAGTAAATATAACTATGTAAAACCAAATAAAGACACTTTAATACATAATATCCATCCAAAAAACATAGGCACAAACATTATAATATTCATAAGATTCATATATTAAAAAGGGATACTTCCACACCCTAGTAGATAATACTACATTGTGTAGGCATCTAGGGAATCACAAATTTGTCTAGGCTCACACAGACACTATGTTTCTAGATTCAAGCATTCTAGAGAATTAATATTTATGGGTCGCATACATTTTTACACATATTTATATTTATTAATTAACTTAATAAATAATTTGTCCATAATATGGAATGTATCAATTGGTAATAAAATTTAATGAATTTTGAAAATTTATGAGAGAGAATAAATGAGAAGGAAGAGAAGATAC
Organism: Torreya grandis; assembly: GCA_037957365.1. Classification (NCBI taxonomy): domain Eukaryota; kingdom Viridiplantae; phylum Streptophyta; class Pinopsida; order Cupressales; family Taxaceae; genus Torreya; species Torreya grandis. The sequence goes on from JARHVA010002439.1 coordinate 2,274,922, forward strand.
AAGATTCAATAAAAATTATCAATATAAAGGATTATGTTATTTATTTTGAGGTTTTCACCTCTTAATAGTTTTTCACATGTTAAACCTATGTAATGTGTTGTATATAATATTTTTATGTACTTCATTAGATTAATTATTGTGCTACACATTTACATTACTGTTTAAATTATTTGGATAAAAATATTTGGTTGATCATATATACCTTAACATGATACCAGAGACAAGTATTATTGTATAATAATTTTATAGGTTTTCTTACAATAACTACTAACAATGTTCAATTTTCTTGATGGAAACTTCTCTGATAGATAGATTATGGAATCTAATTCTCTTTTGAAATTATGCGATTTTCATGATTGGTTTCATTTTGCAATGGAGTGTGGATATCAATACACATAGCCATATTATGGTTTTTTCAAGTGAAATAGTTCATAATGAATATTATATAGCTAAATAACAAATATGAAATAAAATATTATGCATTTATTTATAGAACAACCTAGAATTATCTAATGGAATATTTCAATCAAGATAGAAATCTTTCCTATTCCATTTACAATTTTTTTTAAATAGTCTTTTTGAAACAGTTTAATAATCCCACATGAATTGAAAAAGGATGGTATATAAGGAAATATGGGAAGGGATGAAAAATATTTTTCATGATGTCAATCAAATGACACAGATAAATTTTACTAAGGATACAATAGCTTAAAATTGTAAAGCTAATTCCTCAATATATTCTAACAACTACCTAATGTTTTCTAAAATAAGATATTTATAATGTGCATAAGGTATGCATCAAAATAATTAAATTTCATTTTATTTCAAATATTGCAGTTTGAAATACCTTGATAGATATAAATGGAAAATTCTTAAATGATTTTTTTCCAAAATTTGATATCATATAAAAAGCATTCAAACTATTTGAAAAAAAGGCATGAATGAAATTTATAAAGAAGGCATGTCAACTATATGAAAAAATTATTTAATGATTTTTTTCGAAATTTGATATCATTTAAAATGAATTAGAACTATTTGAATAAACATTTAAAATAAATTTATGGGAAAATGAAAGTGAGAATGAGAATGAGAATTATATAGATTAAGGCACTCTTTACATACATGTGAGACAATGAATTTATCATCAATCATTACAGACTATAATGACATTTCATGCACACATTCATTATAACTTTCACCATCCATAATGATACTATGAATATTTGGATATAAGTATTTTATACCCATAATTCATTTTGGCTTTAAATTATTTTCTCAAAGAAATTTAACCTTTTTAAATATATTTATTGAATCTTATATGAGTTTATTAATTATATTTAATATGTAATATATACATTTATTATACATTTTAAATATTTTTAATATGGTTCATTATAAAATATGGAGTCATTTTTATAGTTATAATTTCACCCTCTATTATTTTAGAGTTATCTGTTGGTTATGCCAATGAAATTTTAAATTTGATCATCACTATTATGACCCTATAATTTTTACCTCTTATTACTAATTATCTTTTTTTATTTAAAAAATGAAGAGAGTAAACTTTTTTGTTTAAAAATATTTCAATATACTATTTGGTTCTATCCTCTAAATCTTCAACTTCTATTTTGAATAATTTTGGTTCACCTACAAATTTTGTACATGATGAGCTTGTAAAACTCAAGGCATTTAACCCACCTTGGTTCTAAATGTTTTGATGAAATTGTAGTTATTTTCCTACATATTTTTTGCACATGATAATTATTTGAATATTTATGTAAAATATGATATTCATTTTCATCCTTCTCCTTCTCATTCTCACACTCAATTTAAGTTAATAATAAAAGATAAATTTACTCTTTCAAATCTGATTTAGTTTAAATGTAGTGATTATGATGGACTTGATACATTTTGATGTAAACACCACTTTACATAAAAAATTTAACATATGAGAAAAAATATCATTATATTTCACAAAAATTAAAAATATTATTTAACTACTTATGACAATTGTGAATAAGTATTTTCCAAGAGGGAACTCTTATAAAGAGTTAGGACTATCATCAAATCTCAATGATATTAGTAATTTTTTTTAATTTTATATTTGATAAGTTAAGCTCATGTTTTGAAAGAACATAAAAACCATATTTAAATACAATAAAACAAATGATAAAAAGGAAATAAGGCCCACATGACATGAAATACATAGTCCTTAAAAAAAATTTAGAAAAATGAGAATGAAACCAAACTAACCAAATGCAACCCTCTACTACATTTCCTCCAACTAGTTTTACTCATGAATTTGATAGAGTGTCCTCTAATTTTATTCCTATGGCCTCTCACTATGGATTTACTATGTCCCAATGTGCCCCTAATTTTGTCTCTCTTAGTGTTGTGATCCCCCTATGATATTATTAAACTAAAACATTGATATTAAAATAATATAGATAATTTAATTTAATTTATAATATATATATATATATATATATTTCCAATAGAGGTCAATAAAATTATCTGAGCTATACCTATAGCTATCATATTATATTTATTAAAAGATTCTAAACATACTAACAAAATAAGAGGTTTGCAATACCTACATACTAGCCTAAATGTTCATATCTTACAATAGTATTTTTCAATGTTTTTGCACAACTTTTTTTTTTGGTTTGATTAAGGTGAAAATGGGAGCTATGGAATATCTTCTCTCTAGTCTATCAATTCAACAAATATAAATAATGTGATAGGATATATACTTCTTTGTGTATATGTTTTGGAGTTGAGTCATAATTAAGATTTGTCCTCCTAATTACATTTTTAATTACAATTATACTCATCATTTACGAAAAAACATTATATATAATTTAATATATTCTATAGTAAAATTAAGAGCATGACAATGGTTGATTTCTCTATCTCCAATGCCTTGTATAGCTATCAATAAAGGAAATTATAAGCGTGATGGTAGTGTATAATTATAACATGTAAAATGTAAACAAATGATGTAATTTCAAAATATATGAATCATGGGCATTATTTTAAGGATGAAAATGGGAATTAGAAACTCTAATATTTTAATAATTTAGAATGTTGGGTATATATTACTTTTTTTCCAAGCACAAATTTTATTTCTTTCATTTATATAGAAGATACCTCATGAAAAGTCTATGCACAATAATTGAAGTTATACTTGTTTCTATATGATTTTCACTTTCACATTCAAAAAGGAAATGGGAAACTAAGATAAGTGGTCTAGGGTTAGTTGATACCCAGATGAGGTCTTGCACACCATATTTAGATGATAGTAGGAACTCCTCTTTGGTTGTGGAGGATGACACCTGTAGAAGAAAGAGACTTGAACAACAAAAAGCGTTAGATGAGGAGATGGTGGGCTGCCAAGAAAAAGCTTAATCCCAGAAGTACAAAGACTTCCTTGAGGGATGTCAACCCACTGATTGATAAAAATAATGTTTGATAAAAGGTAGAATGATAAAAGACTGAAATGATTAAAGATTTAAATAGAAATAGAAGCAAATACTTACCTGAATGCTACTGTCAGTCTGGTCACAGTCATTGACGTCGATTCGTCTGCTGCCATTAGTTGTCAAGTCTATCGATGTCAGTTAGTCTGCCGATGTCGGTGAAGGTAGTGGTCTCTTTGGCTGGCATCAGTTGGGGTAGTAGTCTTTGGATGAGGTTTGGTCAGGTCTGGACAGGTTTATGGTCTGTGGATAGGTCTGGATGGGTTTATGGTCTAGTTGGAGGTAGTCTGAGAGTCTAGTTGAATGCTCTGTGCAGGGCTACAAGGTAGAGGGTGTGGTCTAAAAAAGGGACCAGATGGAAAGTAGAAGCAATAGGAGACAAGGATTTAGGTCTGGTCTGGTGATAGGAAGTGCTGAATGGGAGCTAATAGCTAATACATTTCTAGATTATTAAAATGAAATAAATGAAACATTCTTAGCTCATACCTATTGAAGGAGTGTTGCTGACTGGTTGCACTTGTTGCTGATGTTGTTGGTGTGAAGGCCCTATTACTGGTGGAGTCACTGATGCAGAGTACCTATTGATGTTGTAGCTTGTTGTGTGTACCTGAGAGAGAGAGAGAGAGAGTGAGAGGTCTGATGATTGGAAGGATTGATGGATGAGGAGTGAAAGATTAGATTGTTGAACGTTGAAAAGTTGGATTGAAAGATTGAGAAAAGTAGATCCACACTCTGTAGGTGGAATATAGTTATGAAGGAAACTGATGCTAGAAATATCACCGATGTTAGTCGACAGTTGATTAACATTAGTAGCTGGAAGGCATGTAAAAAGGCTAAAAATAGCCTTTCATCCATTTTCCCAACTACCGAGTCAGTGGGTCTGAGGAAAAAATAGTCAAAGGTGGCTTAATAGGCATGGGAAATGAGTGGGATAAGGGAAATGGGGTCTTAAATCATTTAAGACTTGGCAAGGGGTAGTGGAGGGGAAGTTGGAATAGGTCATAGGGTGATAAATGAGGGTATCCAAGGGAAAGGAATCTAAGGAGAGGAGAGCTGGCATGGGTGAGGTGGCAAAGGGAGAGAGAGAATTATTAATTTAAAATAGATGATTATTTTAAATTAATAAGACATAGGTTAGGCATGGTTAAAAGTGGAAAGGGACCAAGGGGGAGTCGACCAAGGGAGTAGACATGATTTCGGTGTCTACATTTGCCCCTTTTTGTCTTGTTGGTTATTCTAGACAAACTGCAAGACAAAAATAGGAGTTTATTGCCCCAGGTATGGGATAAGGTTGATTTCATCCTGTTGGTTATTCAAGTGAACTGCAAGACAAAAATGAAAGGAGGGTTGGTTACCCTAATTATGGGATGAGGTATTCCCTCTCAAAGTAGGAGTCGAGGGAAGAGAACCTAGAATCGGGTGCTAAATTGATAGAGAGATGGATGAAAAAGGTAAAAGTGTGAGTGTGAATGCTGCAATAGTTGTGATTGTGTGCATACCACTTCACAAGATGGTTAGGTCAAATTGTCACAAGTTGAGGTTGAGGAGTGCCAAAATTGAAATAACCAGGCCCCAGCATTTGGTTGTAGCTAATCGGGTTATTCAATCTAAGCTGAAGCTCCAATGGTCATCATGTTTCAGGTATCCTGGGCTTATGAAGTGCTCTTGGAAACATGAAAATGTCACAAGTAGTGGGGATCAACCAGCTTGTGATCCTATACTTGTGAAGGTCATAAATATTCTACGCACAATTTTGCTAACCATTTGTAAGGTAGCATACATGTAAAACAACCAAGGCAATGTTGTCTTGGAAGTGGTTGGAGGAGATAGTCATGATCTCCAAGGTCATTGGTCGAGGCAGGCTGAGATAGATAGTTGGTCGAATGGATGGATGGATGAAAGAATGTGGCTGAGCTAACCTCAGAAGACTGAGTGCTACCTACATAGCCCCTGTTGAAAGGGCCTCAGGCCAATGTAGTTCTCCCTAAGAGGGAGGAAGAGAGTCAAATTTATGGATTGGTCTGGTCGGGGTCAAGTCATGGTCAAAAGGAGGATATGGTTTATCCATCAGGTACACGAACAAATGAGGGTGGTCAAGCTAACCTCAGAGGACATCGTGTCATCTGAGTGCTACCTACATAGCCCCGGTCTTAGGGCCTCAGACCAATGTAGTTTAGGCTAGTTAACAAGTTGGTCGATGATTGGTTTTGGTCATGTGTTGAAATGATGAGGATAAGATGATGCTACAGCCTTTTCCATATGGTGTATTCTGTAACATTGGTCAGGGTCTTTCATCCCTAGTAATTTTCCATTTTTGTGATGGATGTATGTTAAAAATGAATTGAGTCTATTTATGCTTCATCAAGTAATGGTTTATGCTTAACATAAATTGTGTCAGGTCGATAGTTTCCATGTGTATTGGTGTCCATAGAAACTATGTGAAATGGACTAGGATGATGTATGATGTCATAATGTCATGTTGTTGGTCTGAAAATGTTGGGTTGGTTTGGTTGGAATTGGTTGGGTTAAATGTGACCAAAGTGTGAAAAAAAAGGTGAAAGGTGCATTGCTCTTTCATTGACATAGACCAGAAAGATAACATAGATAGGGGTTGTTAGAATCGATAGCCCCATTTATGTATTGCATCGTTGACCATGGGTTGTGTTAGAGAGGTAATCAAATCACTTTGACATTAAAATGAGCTTGAAATCCCTTGATTAGGTGATGTGGGATGGGAGGATAAGGTAACCCATTTTAGAGCAGAGATAACCTTGCCCCTTTTATAGGTGACCCAAGAACGACTATAGGCCAAGTCCATGACATTTTTTTTTGCCAGACTGATCAATGCGGGAAGTCCACATAGAGATGTCATTTGCTTTGGTGGTTGTTTGTGAAGTTGATCGATGCGGGAAGCTTCTAAGAAAGTGCTATTTGTAGCAAGAGTTTAATCATAGCCATCCTTCGAGGGAGTGGTCTATATTTTGCTTTATATATACGAGGGCTTTGAATAGCTATCCTTCAAGGGAGTAGTCTATTAGTTACATCAATGATAGTACAACTATCCTTCAAGGGAGTAGTCTACTTTTTAAGTTTGTGACCTTGGATATTTTGACATCTTGATTATTTTTTGACAAAATTTTGAGTCATGGACAAGACTATAGAAGTTGAAGGGCTCCCTTTTATTAAGACAAAGCATCCATACTTTATAAAAGGGTTATAGAGGATTTGTTTAGGGGAATAGGGTTGAAAGGAATAAGGATTAAGAGGATGGGGTTGCTCAAGGGACGAGCTCAAGTTAAATGTCAAGTGGATGAGTACTCGACTAATAGTAGAATGGTCGTAGATGTAAGACATTAAAGGGCTCAAGTTTTGATAAGTCCCTGGTCCATGCTCATGCGTGATGATGTAAGGTTTGAGCCAATTTAGAGCAAACTTGTCTTTGTTTACTTCTTTCCAAATTGGTCACATGTAGGTTGATGCCTGGTTGGTTGATATGGTTGATGATTGGTTGAGACTGGGTTGAGGCTTGGTCAATGGTTGGTTGATGCTTGGTCAATGATCGATTGAATGTTTGGTCGAGGTCAGGTCGATGCTTATTTGGTTGAGGCATGGTCGAGGCTCGATTGAGGCCTAGTTGAGGTTTAGGATTTGGTCGAGACTGGGTTGAAAGGTTGGTCGAGGTTTGGATGAATGTTGAATTCCCCCAGTGGCTAGGGAGAATGTTTGACAGATTGGTCAAGGTTAGTTAAGGCTTGGTGGTCAGATTGACTATGTTGATGTCGAATAAGGGGGTTAAAGGTGACAAAGGGACCATAGTCTGGCATGGAGATCCTGATTTAGGTGATGAGGTTTGAGAAGCATGGCTCAGTGTTGATGATTTGTTGAAGGGGTGGTCAAGAGGATCCTTGATGAGAAGGGTATCCCTTTTCTGGTGTTGACAAATGATAGCTTTAAGAGTGAAACAATGCTCAGTGTCATGTCTCAATTTTTGATGATAATGACAAAATTTAGAGTTTTTGAACCAAGATGATCTTGATCTGAGAGTTGATGAGTGGGGCGGTGTTGAAGGTTTGTTGATAATATGGTCAAGAAGAAGGGTGTCTTTCTCCAAACATTGGCAAATGACAACCTTGAGGGCACAATAATGCTCGGTGTCATGCCCAGGCGTGTGATGATATGCATAAATATGAGTGTGGTCAAACCAGGGTGGTTTTGGTCTGAGAGATTGATATGGTTTTAGAGGTGGGAGACTAATGTGATAAGATTGAAACAGTTGCCATAATAGCAAGGCATAAGAACTTGCTAATGGGTTTATGTGTCTTGTTGCAGTGGGGGTTGATGACTTTTGTTTGAGAGGCATGAGAGGCATTGGTCGTACCATCATTTTCATGAGTGGTGTAGCCACACGTGTAGATGGAACTTTGGTGGTGATAGGTGTTGGATGTTTGGGAGGAAATATATGTCTAATGGGTTGAGAGAGTAATGGAGGTGACTTGCCTCTGTGAGGTATGGGAGTAGGAAGTACTCCTATTAAAGTGGATGGATGTAGGCTCAAAATTGAAGGTAATGATGAAGGTGGGGGAGGATTCCTACAGTGTGGTTTAGTGGCCTTCTTTGGTTTGGTTTGAGGGATATTATTGTGTGAGGCGAGGTTAGATATAGGTTTGGGTTCGGATGTGGATAGAGGTGAGTGAGATGTAGCAATCTCAAGCAAAAGGCAAGAGGAAACCATGATTGGGTCTTCCTCGGTCGAAATAGGTGAAGAGACTAGTTCTTATCTTGGTGGAGAAGAAATAAGAGAATGCGGTTCCTCAAGAGGGCAGAGGGTAGGGATGATTGTGTCTTTGACTTGTGTTTGAGGAGTAGGCAAGGTAGGGTCCTCCATTGGTGGGAGGAAGGATGAATGTGGGGATAATGGCATATGTATGGTCAAGGCATCCTCTAATATAAGAGAGGTCAATGGAGGACTAATAAGAGAAGAGGATTCTTCTACATGTGGAAGAGGTTGGTCAGGGACAAGAGGCAAGACCATGTTGACTATGTGAATATCATGCTCGTGGGAGCTATCGGTCATGGTCTGGACATTGTTTTGATTAGGAGGATGGTTTGGGAATGGTTGTCTAAAGATGTCGATATTTTTATTGGGTGGGGCATTCGGGTTATCCAAGACAAGATCCACCTTATCTATCATGTCTTAGACAACGTTCTTGAAGGTTTGGTAGTTGTTGATGTCATGGCCTTGGACACGGTGATAGTGATAGAAGTCATTTTTCCTGTACCATGTAGGGATGGCTTTTGAAGATTCAAATTGAGGTGGTCAAATTGGAGGGAGATTGAGGACCCCCTGCTTGACAAGTTTTTCTAAAATGGAAGCATATGATTCTCCAAGTAGAGTGTAGTTACGTTGTATCTACCGTTGTTGGAATTATTTGGTGATGATTTGAGATGTTGAAGGTTGAGATTGATTAGTTGTTGGCAAGGATGATGATCTAACAACCATAGTGTTGGCCACTCCTTTAGACTTGGAGTTGGTAGAAGAAGGTTTGAAAGAAGAAGGGTCATCGATTTTTGCATTGGTATTACGTAATTTGACCTTATCCAATTCAATGGCATGAAGTTCAAGCTTTTGGGCCATGTTAAAAGCTTCATCAAAAGTGTGGAATGTTTGAACCCACAAGGTGGATGAGATATGCTTGGGACATGCTCGAGAAAAAAGCCTGATGAGCTTAGGTTGAGGTAAGGAGAAGGAGAGCTGGTTAATCAAGCCTCTCCAATGGGTGACAAAATCGACTATTGATTCGTCGTCAAATTGCCTAATGGAGTAGAGGTTTGTGATTGAGATTTTTTTGGTGATATTGATTAAAAAGTGGTCAAGAAATAATTGGGTGAGTTGAGTGAATGAAAAGATAGAATGTCTGGTAACAGAGCTATACCAGTCAAGGGCAGGGCCAGAAAGTGACATGGGGAACGTGCATAGAAGTAATGCATCATCATGGGCTATGAGATAAGAAGCATGTATGAATTCTCATAGGTGTTGTTGTGCGTCTTCCTTACTCTAAAAATGAGAAAAATTAGGAAGCTCCCACTGGTTGGGGTATGGTCAGATCGGGATGGAGGGATGAATGGGTTCGTTGCAAATTTGGTCATATGAGAGGGCATTGCTTTAACCAAAAATAGAAGCCTCAAGACTAGACATTTTGTCCATCAGCATTTTGATGAGATCTACTGATGGATTGGTAGATGGGGAACCCCCTAGGTTGTAGGGCACTTGAAAGGTGCTAGAAGGGGCATACGACGTAGTCGGTTGCGCTTGTATAGGCACAACGTATAGATAACTAGTCATTGGGATAGATGTGGAGGCCAAGGGTGGTTGCGTTGTGAAGGTAGAAGGCATAAGTTGACTAGATACTGTCAAAGGTGGTTACATGGTAGTATTATCAAAAGGGGAGGTAGACACTCCTACATTTATATGTGCAAGAGTGTGTGGGTTCAAGACAATCAAGTTCTGGTATTATGTAGAACTTGGTTGAATTGCGTGTGGTTGAGGGGGTAATGAAACCCCGATGGAGATTGGTCCAAAAATAGATGGAGAGGCCAAACTTTTCATGTTGGGCATGGTTAGGTAAATGGTTGAGGCAATAGTCTGAGTCATAAAAGGCTGGGTAGCGGATGGCATTGATGTCATCACCGCTTCACCCGAAAGGTCTCGTGTTTGGTTTCTTGGGAGATAGTTTTGAAGGGCTTTGACATTGAGGTTTAAGAATCTTTCAAAGTCTTGGTCCCCTTCAGGGACAATGGGAGACTGAGTTGGGGTCAGTCGAGTAGGAGTTTGTTTGGCCTTTGAATGAAACTCCATTAAGGGACTGGTTATGGATGGGGAAGGCGGAAGCGGTTGATGCCTCACGTGGTCAAAAAGAGCCTTGGTTTGACTGCGTGTCAAAACCATTCAAGGCAAGAAGGGTCAAGTTTCAAAAATTGTGTTCTTTCAGCTTCAAAAACTCAAAATGTGGTTTTGGTAGGAAAAGGGGCAGGTTTTAAGGCTATTGTTTTAAGGAAAAGAAGACTATGACAGTGATCGACATCAGTTTAAAAACTGATGTCGGTGAGAATAAATGGCTAACATCAGTCAGATGATCGATGACGGTGAAGAAAGGTTACTGACATCGGTGATAAAACCAATGTCGGTTATTGTGTTTTCTAGAAACTCAAAAATTTGAAAGTTTTTGGAAAGAAGAAAAAACGTCCTCACTAGCTCAAACAACCAGATAGGAACAAAAAAAATAGATGGAGATAGGCAGGCCCTAAGCGTTAAATCCTAAGAATCAACTTTTAGAATCTTGTTGGCTTATGCCTAAAAATGTGTTTGGGAGGTTGGCTTGTAGAAGGGTCCTAGAAGAAGCAGTCTATGGTTGGTTTTGGGTTAGTTTAGGCACTCAAGTGTTTGTGTTAGGTTCTGTACATGGCCTGGTGCTAAAGAGCAAGCTCCCCTCACTTCACGAGCCCAATGATAAGCTGGTCTCACTTAGCCAAAATATACTTCCCCTAGAGGTTATCCTCTGCCAGAGAACAGAGTGGGCTTTCCCCTTGGTGGTGAAGTCCAAGTGGGATTGCTGAGATGGGTAAGGTATCTGCTGGGTGATGAAATCCCAGTCGGGCCTTATCTCAGGTAAGTTTTTATGTTTGATTTGTGCAAGTGATTTGGTTGTGTAACATAAGTGGTCTACGATTAATTCATGATGTGGTTTTTAATTACTAGATGTGAAATAAGTATGCAGTCAAGAAGAAATGAAATGCAATAGATTTTAAGCCCAAAATGAAATGTGAATTTGGATGAAAACAAGTTGAGAAAGGGTTGAAGAGTATGACTTTTGACTAGTCTAATATGCAAGAAAAGAAAGAACAAGAATGATTCTTTTTAATTTTTGATGATAGTGTCTTTTGGAAGATAGAAAAAAGAGATGAAAAAGAGAAACCTAATGCACTCTATATGAAAAGAAAGAAAAGAACCCAAGGAAGACCCTAGGGTCCCATCGGGTGTGCCAGAATGTTTCTATATGATTTTCGCTTTCACATTCAAAAAGGAAATGGGAAACTAAGATAAGTGGTCTAGGGTTAGTTGATACCTAGATGAGGTCTTGTGCACCAAATTTAGATGATAGCAGGAACTCCTCTTTGGTTGTGGAGGATGACACCTGTAGAAGAAAGAGACTTGAACAAGAAAAGGTGTTAGATGAGTAGATGGTGGGCTGTCAAGCAAAAGCTTGATCCCAGAAGTATAAAGACTTCCTTGAGGGATATCAACCCACTGATTGATAAAAATAATGTCTGATAAAAGGCAAAATGATAAAATATTGAAATGATTAAAGATTGAAACAAAAATAAAAGCAAATACTTACCTAAATGCTGTTGTCAGTCGGGTCACAGTCGCCAACGTCGGTTAGTCTACCACCGTCGGTTGTCAAGTTTGCCAACGTTAGTTAGTCTACCAACATCAATGAAGGTAGTGGTCTCTGTGGTCGGTGTCGGTCGGGGCAGTAGTCTTTAGATGAGGTCTGGTTGGGTCTGGACGAGTTTATGGTCTGTGGACGGGTCTGGACAGGTTTATGGTTTGGTTGGAGGTAGTCTGAGAGTCTGGTTGAATGTTCTGTGCAGGGCTGCAAGGTAGAGGGTGTGGTCTAAAAAAAGGACTGGATGCAAAGTAGAGGCAATAGGGAGATAAGGGTTTAGGTCTGGTCTAGTGATAGGAAGTGCTGAATAGGAGCTAACATCTAATACATTTCTAGATTATTGAAATGAAATAAATGAAACATTCTTAGCTCATACCTACTAAAGAAGGAGTGTTGTTGACTAGTTGCACTTGTTGTTGATGCTACTGGTGTGAAGGCCTTATTACTGGTGGAGTCACTAATGTAGAGTACCTATTGATGTTGTAGCTTGCTGTGTGTACCTGAGAGAGAGAGAGTGAGAGGTCTGATGATTGGAAGGATTGATGGATTGAGGAGTGAAAGATCAAATTATTGAAGGTCAAAAAGTTGGATTGAAAGATTGAGAAAAGTGGATCCACACTCCAGAGGTGGAATGCAGTTATGAAGGAAACCAATGCCAAAAATATCATCGACGTCAGTCGATAGTTGACCAATGTCAGCAGCTGGAAGGTAGGTAAAAAGGCTAAAAATAGCCTTTCGTCCATTTTCCCAACTACCGGGTTAGCGGGTCCAAGGAAGAAACGGTCGAAGGTGGCTTAATAGGCATGGGAAATGAGTGGGATAAGGGAAATGGGGTCTTAAATCATTTAAGACTTGGCAAGGGGTAGTGGAGGGGAAGTTGGAATAGGTCATAGGGTGATAAATGAGGGTATCCAAGGGAAAGGAATCCAAGGAGAGGAGAGGTGGCATGGGTGAGGTGGCAAGGGGAGAGAGAGAGAATTATTAATTTTAAATAGATGATTATTTTAAATTAATAAGACATAGGTTAGGCATGGTTAGAAGTGGAAAGGGACCAAGGGGGAGTCGACCAAGGGAGTAGACATGATTTCGGTGTCTACAATACCATGTGTGTGTGTGTGTGTGTATCTATGTATATATATATGTATATATATATATGTATATATATATGTATGTATATATATGTATACATATATATATGTATATATATATATATATATATTCCATTGATAATACTTATTTATATGGTTATTGTGATGGTGATCATGCTTGTGATGTTATATATTATAAATTTACTTTTGGATATATTTTAAAATTTGGTACAGGTGTTATCACTAGAACAATAAAAATAAACCAACTATTTATATCTCTTCTACAATAAGAGTATAAAAGTGATATGGAATTTGCTACGTAAGCTATGTGGATATGAAGATTATTTGAAAAAATAAATATGAGTGTCTCATTTATTATAACTCTTCTTTATAACAATCAAAGTTTTATATAACTATCAAAAAATATATTTCAAGACCAAATAAAAAATCATATTTAAGTTCATGTGATTTTTTCCTAAATGGAAACATTAATCTTGATTTTTATCCAACAAATGATCAAGGGACAAATATCTTCACTAAACCACTATGTATTGTAAAAAAATTCAAGTTTCAAGCAATTCTAGGCCTTTTAGAGTTGTGTTTGAGGGGGAGTGTGCATGAAAATTTCACCTCCTAATGGATGTGGTATTCCTCTTCTTATTCTCTATATTTATTCTCTATTGTAATAATATTGAAAAATGTCACTATGGGATTTTTTTGTGTAAAATTTATCTTTTTTGAGTTTGTTGTGAATACATAGAGTATTTTATAATGGAAATCATTATTTTATAAAATTCTTAAATTTTTTGTAAGCATATATCCTTGATAAATTATGGGATGTAGTCCCAATATCATGTTATCCTAGACTATCATTCCAGTTTATGGATTGTAATACCTTTTGTATAAAATGGAAATATTAGCTTGTGTCCCACTAAACATTAAGGGGGACTATCATGGAATTAATATTTATGGGTCACATACTTGTGTACATATATTTTTACATATAAAATAACTTATGGTTATTTAATTTATAAAGTGAAAATATTATTTACTAAGCACACCTAATTAATATCAATATAACCATGTAGGTGTATAATTAATTATATTTGAAGAGGTATTACCAATTCACTTCACTTTATAAATATTTTTTTTCAAATTGTGTAATGTATCTACTAGTAATACAATTGAATGAATTATTAATAGTTATGATAGAGAAGAAATGAGAAGTAAGGGGGTATAATAGATTCTATAAAATTTCTCAATATAATGGGTTATGTTATTCCTTGTGGGTTATTCACGTCTCAAGAGGTTTTCCCATGTTAAACTTATGGAATGTTGTTGTGTATAATATTTATATTTACTTCATTAGAATCATCATTATATTTCATATCTACATTAATATTTAAATTATTTGATAAAAATATTTGGTTAATCTTTTATACCCTAGCATGGTAACAAAACTAAGTGTTTTTTTGTAATAATTTTATAGGTTTGATTATAATAGATATTAAACCTATTTTGTTTGATTTATGAAAACCTCTCTAGTAGATATATTATAGCATAAAACCCTATTTTCCAAGTGTGTGGTTTTAATAATATTTTCATTATGCAATGGGGTGTGTATATTATTTAACATCATCATCCTATATATTTCTTAGGTGCAATAGTTCATCTTGAATCCTATTTATTGGCATATGCATATATTAAATCAAATATTTTAAAATAATTTACAAATAAACCTAAAGTATCTAATGGATTATTTCATTCAAGAGATAAAATTTGCCAGTTAAATTTAAATTTTTTGAAACAAGTTTATAATCCCATGTCAATTGACAAATGATGGTGAATAACACAATATGTGAATATATGAAAAATATTGTTCATGTTGTCAATAAAATTACAAGAGGAACTCCTATTGACCTATAGTAGCATCAAATTTTAAATTCAATTACATAGGCTATTCTAACATACACCAAACATTTACTAAAATAATAGCTTTGAAACATGCAAAAGCTATGCACCAAAATAATTGAATTTCATTTTATTTCAAATAGTTTAGTTTAAACTTACCCAATATATATAGATAAAAAATTAATTAATGATTTTATATTAATTTGATATCATACAAAATTCATTCAAACTATTTGAAAAAAATGCCTAAATGAAATTTATAAATAGGGCACATTAATTATTTGATATCATATAAAATACATTCTAATTATTTGAAAAAATGTCTAAAATAAATTTATGGTAAAATGAAAATGAGAATGACAATAAAAGAGAATGATAACTATGGAGTTTAGGGAAATACCTACATACATGTGAGACAATGAATTTATCATTGGTCATTACAGACTATAATGGCCTCTCAAGCACACATTCTTTAACATTTTCACCATCCACAATGAGACTCTCAATGTTTAGACGTAAATATTTTATACCCATAAGTCATCTTGGATTTACATTATTTTCAAAAATAAATTTAACCATTTTTTTATATATTTGCTAAATCTTGGGTGAGGTTATTAACTGTCCTTAATCTATAATTAATAATTGTAGAATACATTTTTAAGATTTGTAACATGGGTCATTCTCAAATAAGGAGTCATTTTCATAGTTGAAATTTCACTCTTTGTTCTAGAATTATTGGCTGGTTATGCCAAAAAAAATTGAAATTAGATCATCATTATTGTGACCCTATATTGTTTTATATCTTATTACTAACTATTTATTTTTTATTTTTTAAATTTAATTAACAAAGAGAGTAAACTTGTTTTTATTTAAAATATTTACAAATACTATTTGGCTCTAGATTCTAAATATTCAACTTTGATTCTAAAGAATCTTAGTTTACCTAAAAATTTGAAACATCAAGATCTCGTAAAATATAGGACACTCAGCCCACCTTAGATCTAAATATTTTGATGAAGTTGTCTTTTTCCTACATATTTTATAAGCATTAAAATTATTTAAATATTTATGTAAAATTCAAGATTGATATCAATACAACTCCTCCTCATTATAACACTCAAATTAAGTTTATAATTAAGTCTAACTTAATTTTTTTAAATATTATTTAGTTAAAGTTAAATTCTTATAGATAAACTTGAAACATTTTTATGTAAAAACACTTTCTTGTAAAAACATCCAAGAAAAAACAATATAAATATATTTCGTGAAAATAAAAAATAGTAATTAATTGTTTATGACAATTGTGAGTAAATATTTTCTAAGAGGGCACCTGTATAGAGATTTAGGACCATCATCAAATCTCAATGATACTATTAAATTACAGCACTAATAGTAACATCATATAATATAGTTTAATTTAATTTATAATATATATTAATGTCCACTAAAGGCCAATTTTTTTTTGTAGATATATATATAGTTATCATATAATATCTATGAAAATATGCTAACATACTAAAAAAATAATAGGCCTACAATATTTGCATATTGGTCTAAATGTTAATATGTTATAATGTTTTTGCATAATGTTTTATGTTGGCCTAATTAGGATGAGAATTAGAGCAATGTAATATCTTTGTACTTGTAAATGGATTGGAAAAAAATCAAATAATGTTATATGATAAAAAACATGTTTCTGTATATCTTTGGCACTAAGTCAAAATGAAGCTTAGTCATCTTAATTACATTCCTACTTTTAATTGTAATTATCATTTCTAAAATGACAACCTTGGTTCTAAATATTTTGATAAAATTGTGGTGTTTGTCCTACATATTTTATACACATTAAAATTATTTCAATGTTTATGTAAAAGTAAAGATTACTATTAATCCAACTCCTTCACAATACAAAGCTCAAATTAAGTTTATAATTAAATATAACTTTACTCTTTTAAATATGATTTAGTTTAAATGCAATGTTTATGGATAAACATGATACATTTTTATGTTAAAAAACTTTTCATAAAAAAAACATCCAAGAAAATAAATATCAATATATTTCAAGAAAATAAAAAATATTAATTATTTGCTTATGACAATTGTGAATAAGTGTTTTCCAATAGGGCACTTGTATAAGGAGTCAAGACTGTCATCGAATCTCAAAGATATTATTAAATTATAGCCCTGATAGTAACATTATATAATATAGTTTAATTTAATTTATAATATATATTAATGTCCACTGGAGGCCAATATTTTTTTTAGCTATATTTATAGATATCATATTGTATTTATGACAATATTCTCACATACTAAAAAATAAGAGGTCAACATTACCTACATATTGGCTTGAATCTTAATATGTTGTAATATTTTCAAATAATGTTCTATGTTAGTTTGATTAGGATGATAATTATAACAATGGAATATATTTGTACTTGTAAAAGGATACAAAAAAATCAAATAATGTGATATGAGAAAAACATATTTGTATATATTCTTAGGCAATAAGTCATAATTAAGCTTAGTCCTCTTAATTTCATTCCTACTCTTAATTGTAATCATCATTTCCAAAATAATATTATTCATAATATAAAATATGGTATAGCAAAAGTAAGAACATGACAATAGTTGATTCCCCTATCTCCCATGCTTCATATATTTCTTGATAAAGACTATTGCAAGCATGTTGGCAATGCATAATTATTACATGCAAAATGCAAACACATGATGTAATTTGTAAATATATTCATCATGATAATTATTTTAAGGATGATAACATGCATTAATAACCATAAGAAGGTATTAATTGAGAATTTTGACTGTATATATTACTTTTTTCCAAGCACAAAATGTTATTTTTTTCTTTTATATAGAATATAACTCATGAAGAGGATCTACACAATAAATTTAAGGTATATCAAAGGTAATATGTGTGTGTGTGTAATTCTATTGATAATGCTTATTTATATGGTTAATGTGATGTTGATCATGATGGTGATGTTATAGACCATAAATCTACTTCTGGATATATTCTCAAATTGTTTATAGATGCTATCACTTGGAGTAGAAAAAAGAAACCAACTATTCCTATCACATCTATTTAAGAAAAGTATAAAAGCGTTATGAAAGTTGATAAAGAATCGAGGTAGCTTTGAATATTATTAGAATAAATAAATATGAGTGTCTCTCATAGTTTAAATATTATTTGTGACAATCAAAGTTGTATACCACTAACAAATAATCAAGTTCAACACCAATGAACAAATCATATTGAAGTTCATGTGCATTTTATCAGATAAAAAGTCCTTAATGGTGACATTGATTTTCATTTTTATCCATCAAATGATCAACTTGTGGATATCTTCAATAACCTATAGTGTACTTCAAAGTTTTTCAAGTTTTGAGCAATGTTAGGCCTTTCAGAGTTGTTATTAAGGGGGGATATGCATGACAACATCACATCCTAATGGAAATTTTATTCCTCTTCTCTATACTTCTTATCTATTGTAATAGTATTGTAAAATGTCACTCTCTATGATTTTTTGTGTGTAAATTTCATCTTATGTGAGTTTAATGTGAATCTAGTAGATCATTTTATAATGGAGATTTTTATTTTATAAAAGTCTCCAAATATTTTAAGCATATATCCATGAGAACTTATGCGATGTAGTCCTTTTATCATGTTATCCTAAAATATTTCTTTAGTTTATGGATTGTAAAACCTTTTGTATAAAAAGGTAATATTTGCATGTGTCCCCACTAAAAATTAAGGAGGGGTGTTGGAGACTTAATATTTATGGGTCACATACTTTTGTACAAATATTTATCCATACTAGATAGATTAAGGTTATTTAATTTATAATGTGATAAACTTATTTAATAATAAATTTAATTAAAACTAATATGACCATGTAGGGTAATAATTAGTTATATGTCAGAATGTATAATTGATTCACTTCACTTCATAAAGAGTTTATCCACATTATGGAATGTATAAATTGGTAATATAATTGAATTAATTATGAATATTTATGAGAGAGGAGTAAGATGGATAGTACATATTAAATTTTGTAAAAAAATTCAATATAATGGATTATGATATTCCTTGTGGGTTTTTCACCTCTCAAATGGTTTTTTAATGTTAAACTTGTGTATTGTGTTGTGTATATTGTTTATCTATACTTCATTGGATCATTTCCATTATTATTTAAATTTTTTAGATAAAAATATTTGGATGGTCTTACTTACCTTAATATGGTACTTGATCGAGGTGTTATTGTCTAATAATTTTATAGGTTTTCTTACAATAGTTATTAACCCCATATAGTTTGCTTTATCGATTATTATCTGGTAAAGAGATTCTTCCATAGAATCTAGTTTTGTAAGTGTGTGATTTTTATGACTAATTTCATTATGAAATAATCTAAAAATTGATAAGTGCATAATTTTCATAGTCTTTTCTATAAATATATAGATACTATTTTTAGTCAGTTAAATTCACATTTGTGTGATTATTTTTATATCTTTATAAATCTGATTATACAATAATTTTTATGTTACTAGGGTTACATTAATATTGAAATAGATTAAAAAGTGCAGAGAAACAATCACAAATAAAACAATATTTCAACAAAAAATTATCTACTAAAAAACTTGTTGTGGCCAACACACCCCCTTTTCATAGAAATGGGTGAACCCTCTTTAAAAACACAAAACTAGAGTTTTTATACCTATTCTCTCATCCTAGTTAGCTCAACATATATTAATTCTTCAAAATATGTATCACCATGGTTTTCTTAAGCATGTGGTATTTGTAATGACTACTTAATCTAACTTGTGAACCTCAAAGGTCTATGAGAGAAATAATGCCAAGTCTTGAAGATACTCTATGGCTAAGATAAACCTTTTGGATCTAAAAGTTTAATTTTCTAAATTTATAGGCTTGGTATCACTTGGATATTCTCTTAGTATTTATCATATTATTTGAGTATCAGATCCTAGAATCATACATGGCATTTTGGAATGTAGCTTGTAGCCAGGTGAGTTTGTAATTAGTTTTGCTTTATTTGTATTTCATTAATTACTTTTTTAATTTTCCCATAGGTTCTTCCATGTGTTGAAATATTAATGTTTCATGAAGTCAAGATATTAAACAAAAGAGTAGTTAGAGGTTTTATGTGGGTAAAGTTCTAAACAAATGTTCCTAAGACTTCATCGAAAAAAATTCAAATTTATAGGTCTTTAGAGAAAATGTTCAGACTAGTTTCAAATAAAATTTCTAAAGGCAAAGCTAGTGCAGACTAATTTTGAATAACAATCATGAAGAATATAATACATTCTTGATGTAATGAAGAAGCACCATATAGTTTTTTGTTAGATGAATCAGTCTTCTAGCCTAATAGAGATGTTAGATACCAAGAGAACTTAATGAAATAAAGATGTTCCATGTAGATTATTATAAGATGAACTAGTCTCCTAGGCTTGACAAAGGTGTTAGATCCTATGAGGGATAAATACAACAAATATGATCCTTGTGTCTTGTTGTTAGATGCATCAGTATCCTATCCTTGATAGAGATGTTAGATACCAAGACATCCCAAAAAAAATGAGGAAATGTCATGTGGCATGGTTTCAAAATATTCAATCTCCCTAGTCTAACAAAGATGTAAGATCTTGAGAGAGCCTAACGTATTACAACATGACACTTGGAATAACTAAACATTTTAGAAAATGAGCCCCTAAAGGCCCCAACATGGTCATAATGAAGTACATGTAGAATTTTATGGGCTAATCAAAGGGTACCATGTGTCCCCATCTAGCTTCTCGTCCCTCCCAAGGGTATAATAGAAAAGTTCTAAGCTATGCTTAGGTATTGAAAATTGAAATTAGGACCAATCAACACATGAAAAGTGGAATGAAGCAAGAGTTCCTAGGAAGCTTTCAGGATGAGGTGGTCATGTACCTAACACACTCTATACATTGATGAAGAAGGAAAATAGACCCTTATTGAATAATTTAAAATTTTGCATTGCATTTACTAGATCTAGTAAGCAACATGTAATCATATGTTCCAAATTTGAATCCAGATTGGGAAATTTAGTGGAAGATTAAGCCATCAACTCATATTTGAACCCATGATAAGTAAATTCTAAATTCCATTAATGTAGGAGGATGAATGTGTATTTCCATAAGTATCATGAAGAAATGTCATTAGCCATTATAGCTCCAAATTCCTAAATTAAGACTCCTTACTTTTTTATCCAACCTCTTGCATTATACACATTCTCCTAGACCTAGAGATCTTACATCAATTTTCATCTTATTGTGATGGTCACTTTGTCAATTTCCAAATCTAATCTTGAATATAAAGACACTCTATTCCAAGATGGTTTGACCCAATTCAAGTATTTTAATGAAGTATTCAAAGATATTGACTAGGTGCCCAAGGAATTAGTTACCAATGATGATGGTCTAGATAAATTCATAGATGCCTTATGAGCTAATGAGAAGTGTGGCCTACACATGAGTGTAACCAAGCTTGAAGTGTTCCCCTATGTTGACTCGTTCAAAAAGTTGATCCTTACCACCATATGGGTGAAATATCATGCCCACAATTAGGCCTACTTGACCAAATGCTATCATCATAATTCTAACATCTCAAGGACTACCTACAAAGACAATTAAAATATTCTAGAGTTCACCCTTTCATATGAATTAGTGGTGGTCTTGAGGGACTAGACTAAGAATCCAAATGCAAAGTGGGTGAACAAGGATGATGTCAATGCATACATGATTTTCACCTTCAAGGAGGTCTAGATTGGTATGATTTTATTGAATTGAATGTTCAAGGCCCCACATTGCATACACATCAACATATTGTGGGTGTCCATGCTTCACATGATTTTGGATGGCTCTCGAGTCCCTTAACTACGAGGAGTGGATAATTTCAACATTGTTAAGGCCATAGTGAATGCTCGAGTAGGTTTTAAATTATACATGATGAGTTATAATAGATGTACTTTATGTGAAACTTGCTTTCAATCCATATACTTTTCTTACATAAGCTCTTAGAGGCTCACTAGTTTATGTAGTTTTATACAAGCTATATGACCACCAATATAGAAATAACATCTAGGATATTTGTGAGTATTTATACATGATGGTATACAAACATGATCAATGAGGTCCCTATGCCTCATCTATTAAAGGAAATTAGAGACTCATTGGCTCCCGTTGGAGACTAATAGTATTTTTATGAGGATATCATCATTTAAGTCACATTTATCCTTAGGGATCCCTTATAATTGCCTCACCACATCCTAGGTTGCCTTGTAGACATGGAAATTAATTACCAATTGGTGGATGACATTTTCAAACATTGTACTAGTCCCCACTAGAATGTATGTGCACCTCTTCTAATCATCATTAGGCACTAGGTATACCACTCTTTCCCCCCCTTATATAATATAGTGACTAGTAAAAACCCTTTATCCTTAGGGAGATCCAATCCAGGAGACTAGGATCCATAGGGCATGAACAATGTCCACTTGAAGAAGTACTCATCTCACCTAAATGTCAATTATGGCCACCATCTAAAGGATGATGATGATATATAGTTAAAAATAGAGGATGACAAAGAGGTGCTCAAACAAATTGAGGCCTACATGAAGAAGTGTAAGAAGGTTCAACCCAAACCATCTTTATTCCCCTCTACATTTACTTAGCCTTTAGGTGATTTCACCCAAAATCTCCTTGTGATCTTTAGGAGAATTATACATTAGATTCCAAAACCTTCTCACCTATTAATAAAAGACATTTGTGTCATATATCCACCTCCTCTATCTATAATGACCTAGGTGACTTAGCCCCGAACAATTTAGACTTATGTGACTCAACAACATGTGGCCTAACCTTATGTATCTCCCAAGAAGTCACCTAGAGCCCAAAATACATAGGCCCTAAGGTATAACATTAGAATTAGCCTAAAAAAATAACAAAAAAGGACCAATATTAGGAAAAATTGAAAGTTACTGCCTTCATTCCCTCCACCTTCCAACATCCCCTTATGTCAACACTTGGTTCCCTAACCTTTACATAAACCATTATATTAGTTTTTCCTTTCTTCCCTAGTACATATCCTCCATTATTCACCCAAGCACCCATGGCCTCAACCATCCCTAACATCCTACCTTATTAATTTCCATTTGATCCATCTATTCACCAACATGGAACATTCCTAGTGCCCCTATTGGCCATTCCTTAAATTCAGGTGCCTAAGAGTTCCCCATCTTAACCAAATACCCTAACTACTCCAAGAGTGGGTGCACCTATTTGAACATTTAAAGTGACTAAGAATATCCCAATGATTATTTTGTTTATTTAACAACTCCCATAGTTAACCATTGTGTCCTTTGATATCTTAGCTCCTTTTAAAGTAACCTCTAGAGTTGACATAATTTAAAAACCATGGAAATAATGGAAGTAATCTCATTCTCAGACTTTAATGTGGATACCAACTAAGAAAACTCCATGTCTTCTACCAGTTTATATATCTATTGTCACTTGGATTTACACCTTTTAATTAGATGACTCATCTCTCCTCATCTGAGTGACATAATGGAAACATCTCACTTTTTATGGGTAGTCAATTTGGTGAGATGAATCTCTAGAAGGAAGGGCTAGCTCCCTAGATGTGCCTTAAAATTCTTTCACCTATACTAACTGATTATTTATGTAAAAAAGGGATATATTTATAATTAAATGATACCTATTATAATTGGTGATGAACCAAGATTGTTTACCATAAGACCATTATACTCCATCACTTTTGAGACAAGGCATACAACACTAGTTTATGAGTCTTAGAATGCACTAACATCAGCATTTCAATATGAAGGTGCCATGTATGAAGACTATATAAGGTAAATGGGAAACACATATCATTTTTAAAATGATAAGACTTCCTTGTAACATGTCCATACACTTCATATAACTTGATAATCATGAAATCACTTGCATCAAACATGGAAGGATTGAGAGAAACCAAGGATAAGTAAATGTATCTTAATTATTCACAATAAATATCTTCACACACTTTAAAAAGATGAAATATTAACTCAAAAATAAACTATTTTTTTTCTAAGGTAGGTACAATGTCAAAACTAGTATGGATTTTCCATACCTAGTGTGGTATTATCTTATAAAGGCCAAAATGGTAACTCTTATAGAGAGAGAGAGAGAGAGAGAGAGAGAGAGAGAGAGAGAGAGAGAGAGAGAGAGAGAGAGAGAGAGAGAGAGAGAGAGAGAGAGAGAGAGACATTTAAGGGTCAAAAGGACACTTGTAAATATTAAATAATCAGTTATTTTTTAATTATAAGATGATATGGGGTGAACCATGCAAGGTTAGGAAGCCCAAGTGTCCATACAAGTCATCAAACTTTTGTAAAGTGGTATAACACTCCTTGTCTTGGCTCAAAAAATTACCTTCATGATTTGATCTTCTTAAATGACTCATAAATAAATAGGAATAGTTAAAATTATTATAATTAATGTTAATAGTCTCATTCATGCCTCTCTATGCATTGGTTATAGGCTTGGGCATCTAGAACCTTCCCAAAATTAGATATCATCATTTGTTATTAAGAAAACTCTTCTTCCATACACCTTGAAAACTTGGCCTCAAAATTGGATTTATTTTCCCATGAAAATATATGGGATGGAGAGGATTAAAAATTTAAATACCATCCATGTCCCTATAAGCATTAGGGACACCTTAAAATCAACTCACTTAAAGATTCCACCCTTCTCACTAGTTTGTCCACTAGGCCAGTTTTGATTGGTTGAGATGAAGGCTATTCTTTTCCCACTTATAAGTTTTTTATAAGGCATAAAATGAACATATAAATTTATTAAAATTATAAATATTCCTTCTAAATTTTATTTCATCCTTTGGCTCCTTCTATAACCTAAAAAACATAAAAATGGTAAACAATACCCTATTTTACCCCTTGTCCATACAATTTTTTATAGCTAAAAAGCATGTAAGGGATCATAAGTGAGTCATATAATATTTATAATAGGTTTCATGGTAAAAATATACCATTAAATTATATTTCCAACTCTAATTCTCCAAACTATCCTTAATCAGGGTTTGTAAGGGTTTTTGGCAATTTTAAATATTAAGGTTTGTTCATAAAATTCTAACATTAAACTTGAATAAAAATTCCAAAAATTCATATTTAAAGACATATTATAACATCCATAAACTTATTTTTCATCTATGCACAACTTCCAAGAAGATATGAGTATCAAAATTTGACCTATAGAGTTCTTTTTCTCCTTTTCTACATGCCTGAGTTGCTTTAAGGTTTAAAAATGGATTTCATAGGTTTTATTTGCACTATAAAATATTTAAAACATATTATTTTACCCCATAAAAATTTTACAATAGGTTTTAATTAATATCTCATGTTATAAGTACAAATGGCCTCTCATTAGGCCTTAGGCTTCACCATGTCCAGTAAGGTTGACTACACCTTAGAGCTTGTGATGACCTATTATGGTTTTCCTTGCCAAAAAATATTCTATACACTTATATAATTATCTAATAATAATGATAAAATATTATAAAATTTATATCAAATAATATAAGTGAATATTCCTTCATCATCTAACACTAGGCTTCACCCTTACCCTTAGCCCTGATTGTAACCTTAAGAGTATGGAGCACCATGTTGAGTTTAACCCAAATGTTCTTGGTATTTCATGTTTTTTTATGAATTTTTAAACTCCACACACCTCTCCTCAAGTTTAAAAAATATTATGATGAGTCTTATCTCCTTTTTTTTATAAACTACTAGGTTTGTGCATGAGGATAAGTACCCCTTGGATATCAAATAATATAAGTGAAGATGCCTTCCTCATCTAAAACTAGGCTTCACCCTTCCCCTTAGCCCTGATTGTAAACTTAAGCGTATGGAGCACCATATTGAGTTTAACCCCAAATTTTCTTTTTATTTCATGTTTTTTTAGGCATTTTTAAACTCCACACACCTCTCCTCAAGTTTTAAACATATTATTATGAGTCTTATCTCCTTTTTTCTTCAACCTGCTAGGTTTGTGCATAAGGGGAAGTACCCCCTAGCTAAGATAAAATAGAGGTTACTTACCCTATTTTTATAGAAAATATGAATATTTTAGGAGGTTACCTAGGTCCTAAATTCACTCTATAAAATATTTTATCTCTTTAAAATATGATTTGACCTCCCAAACTCTCAAAAGGATAAGACATTCCTGTTAGGCAAGGATTGTGTACATGAATTTCACCCAAGATTGTGTTATGCTTGTTTGAGCTCCTTCCCTACTCAAAATTCATCATGATATATTCATTAGGATATTTAAAAAAAATATATATATTTTCTACCATTCAACCATCCCTCCAAACTTTACATGTTCCTCATACTCCTTGTCTAGTCAAAATTGGTTACTCTACCTATCTGTATTTCATGCTTACATTGGTACCTATAAGTGGTTACTTACAATAGATGGTAATTTAATAAAATGTATAGGTCTCAAAAAAACTTCCCAAGATAAATTTAATCAAGTTATTTTCTCCACTTCACACTTTGGGGGCTGAAAACCTTCAATATCAATCATAGATAGTTGACGATACTTTTGATTATGTTTCTTATTTCCATAGGGCACCTATAGATATTTATAGCTTGAGGCTAGTTTTAGAAAATTATATAGACATATTATAACATTATAAGGTCATTTTCAATTGTTTGGATCTGAATTAATTCTTTGGACTTAGTCTAAACCACCCTTAAGACACATTTCCTAGTTGAATGTCTCCATACATTCACATATAGGTGACTATAGAGGATATGATAGGTGATTTCTATCATTAAACCCCATGCAAAATATCATTAAAAAACTCCTTAGGACTCTTTTAAGTTATTTTATACTTGTATAGACTCATGTAACTTTATTTATGTTGTATTCCCCTTAATAATCCAAACCTTCTACTCTCTGCCTGTTGACTAAGACACCTTACAATTTGACTCTATTATAGGTGTTTATAGCCTCTTGAGACTTGGGTATGTTTAGAGGTCCTAACCTAGATCCCTCTACGTAAAAATATTTTTATTTTAACTAATATTATTATTTTAAAGCCTTAAAACACTAATTCATCACTAATTTAAGGTTATTATCCTATTCACTGGCTATAGGTGTGTATTTAGTCCAATTGTATAGACTAGAATGTGAGTTAGGAAACAAAAACACCTGTCAACTTCTCTTGATGACACTTTAGGTAAAAATATGTCACTTTTAGTAATTTTAAATGTTCAAATATAGGGGCAAGGTATATTTAAAAACTTTAGGAAAGTAAGAGGTCTCCTTTTGAACTTAGGCCTATAGATAATATTGAAGTAATTTAGTGTTATTTTAGGCAATTTTAGGACCCCAAATGATCATCTTCCACTCACCCTCTACCAATTAAACCTTGAAAATTCCTTTTATATACTATAATATTCAATACAATGTCATGTATATGCATAAAAATTAAAATTCTACTTTGTTTTAGGATCTCAACAAAACCTTAAAGATCTCTATTTTGCTCTTTTTGGGACAACAGTCCTGAACATAATCATATCAACTTTTGAAGTGACATTAAACCCCATTTGTCAACATATCTTCTCAAAAATTATCATCCATGATTTTTATATCACATCATGACCTCAAGGGATATTTTCCCACCTATTTCAAGCCTTCTTGTTGGTTCTTCACTATTAAGGCTACTTGTGGATGTACATTTCCTGCTTGAAGACAGTAAAGATGGAAAGGTAGGTAATGAGTAGGTTGATAATATTTTTTATAAAATTTAAGGTATCATAAAAAATTCCACATACATTCTCAACATTTTTTTTTTAAACTATCAACCTTTCCCTTCATACATGAAAGCTCTATGAATACACTTGTAGGTGTAGATTCTGAGTTGGATGCAGGCAGTGAATGCAAGTGGACAATGTGTATAGCTTAGTCCTCATGAAATACTTAAAATATTTATCCAATTTTTAAAAATATTGAAAATAATTATGATTGTCTTGGAAAAAAATACAAAAAATACATTGCAACATGATTTCCTTCCTCTATAACAACCATACATGAGCATTTTCATGACAAACTGACTGGCAAGTTACACATGACTGTAACTCATAGAAAATTTTCTTGGAAAATGAGATTTGAAGGTGAAGGTAGGTTAATATAACTTTGGAAACATGATAATTAAATTATCATAACACCTTGTATCCATTTTCAAGCATGAAAATACAAAATATGGTAAGAAATTACAAACAAAATAGAATGGGACTAGTCTACAAACTTGAGGTGATTGGCTCTTAAAATAAAATTCAATCTTGAAAAAAATATTGGGGAGAATTAGAGAAGGAATATAAAATAATATAAAATCAACCTTAGTAATTGGTTCATACATAATTGCTTAAACTAAGGCAAAACCTATAAGGTACATATATTAGAAAGCAAATTTTAAAGGTCAACTTCTTAGGAATGATTCTTAAATATCAAACCACCATTCCTATGCAATCAAAGATAAAATAGAATATGATTTAGTTTATAATACACCACCAAGATAATTTTTCCTAAAACCTCTTGTGGTGACCATACCAAATATAAACCTGTAGGTCACTTCTGCTTACCAAGAAGGGTGAAAAAGGAACAAAATAGTTTTGGACTTAAAATGGCACTTTTAGATCATTTAAAATGTTTAATTGAGCTTGGGGAAGCTGAAGAGACATACCATGATATTTTGACACATGGCACGCTTCCCAAAGAGCTATACAAGTGTCAAACTTCTTTTTTTCCTAAAAAAATTACCCTTTTTCTAAATAACCTACCAATTTTTAGTTAGTAATAGTTACCAAAGACTTATTAAGAAATATGGCACATGAAAAAACCTCTTGTAACCTTCAATATTCCCTATAAATCTATAAAAATCATTCAATGATCAATTTTAACCCTTAAAATGACTCAAAAGGACATGTTCACTAATAAAATTAATGACCAAGGTTAATATAACATTAAATAACCTATGATATACCTTATGAATAAAAATTAAACCCCATAAAACACTTAAAATAAAGTTTTTACCTATGGGTACCTTAATTTGATCTAAAAGTCAAATTTGGTCAATAAATTAATGACTCATAGGGGTAATATGTCTGCTATACTAATTAGACCAATAACCTTATTAGTCCATTTGGATATGGATTCACATGTACATGAAGTTTGACACATAAATTAACTTTTAAAACCCATAAAATACAAGGAAAAACAACAAAATGAAACACACAAGACAAGAAACTAATGAAAACACACTTGTGTTTCATGAGCACTTATAGAACACACACACACAAAACTAAAAGACTATCTCAAACATTAACTAACCTAAGATAATATATCCCTCTTAGATCAAAGTGGAATTTTGAAACATTCCTTGATTCATGACATGAAATATCTAGTAAGACATGTAGCCTTTTGTCATTTAGCCTTGATGTCTCCATCTTCTTCATGCTATTTGCTAACTTCATTGGCATGATATTCAATGAAAAACAAGAAGTTCCATCTAGGTTGGTCAAATAAATGAAATCCTATTGTATCAAAATAGTCTCATCCTTCTCATGAACTTGGTCCTTTATGTGAAAATTTGACAATATGATAGTCCTCTCAGCCTTGTTATCATTATCTATGTCTACAACTTCTTCTACACTGGCATCCTCAAATGGATTCATGACAGTAAGATATTAACCATAAGAAATAAATTCATCCCCATGTTTTATTTAACACTCAATATGATGTTTAGATTCATCATCAAACTTATCATCATTTGTGAAAACTTTTGGAGAAGAAAAAACTTTACCCAAACTATCAAATTCCTTGCATATGGCATTGAACCTTTGCCATAAATCATCTTCATTTTAAATGTCATATTTAAGGGTTATTTACTCTTCCTTGGTCTCATGATACTCTCTTAATATTTAAACTTCTTTAGGAGTGATTTTGCCTTAATTATTGCTAGTACAATCCACCTCATGTTTGAGATGGTCATCTACAACTTCATGAATAGACATGGAATCTTATTCAAGCACTTCCTTCTTCAAGTCTTGGCCACGTTCTTCATGGATACACATCAATTCAAATAAGGAGGGAAAAACTTATGTATTGTCCTTTTTTTCACCAATGTTATTCCCTACGATGATCTCTTCCTCATATTCACTCATGATATCCTCTTGATCAACCATGAATTGAGCTTACTCTTCTTCACTTGATTCTCTCAAGATAGGCTCTTTTTAAATATGGGGTAAGTTGAAAATTAATGGATAGGTTCATTGATTTGAGGTGAAGGAGATATAATATGATATGTAGTGGAAGGTGAAGGAGTTGTAAATGGGGTGTGCGATGGAGGAGAAGGCTTATGAGTGGGTTTGGAAAATAGAAAAGGACTAGTAAGTTCATACGGAAGTGAATGTTTGGGATGATTAGGGGAACAAGCATCTACATGAGTAGGAATTGCATCTTTTTAATAACATCATCATGTGTAATCCATGGAAACATATGATTCAATATGACAAGATTTATAGGAATACTCTTGAGGCTGATAGGCATCATGATATGAAGGATAATGTTCATATTGGGATTGATAGAGAGGTTTTTTTATTATTCTATTAGTAGTTATACTCATAGGGTTGTTCAACAACATAGTATCCATATGGAGAGGGAAATGAAGGGATATAAGAATACCAAAACTCTTCTTTTTGAATGGTCTGATACACTTCATGCTGGAGATGGTACACTTCATGATAGGTTTGATTAATAACGTGTTCTTGTTGATAGGGAATAACACAAGCTAGAAATGTCTCACCAACTTGTGTAAAACAAAACTCAACACCAAGGTTAGCCATGTAAATTCATTAAAACAATAATTAATAATCATCAAACATATTCAAAATGGATACCTGGGATACTTGACTAGTAGATGTAGCTTTGGAGTCACCATTGATGCTTAGATAGATGCCTCTAAAGGTTTATTATTGAAAGACAACACCAAAAATCTTTTAATCTCTTAAACAAAGAGTCCCACTAGGCATGCCAAAAATTATCATCACTTTAATTTTCAACTGTTGAGGAGATTAATTATATCTCTTCATCTAATTGACACAATGGAAACATCTCACTTCCTATGGGTAGTCAATTTGGTGAGATGAATCTCTAGAATGAAGGCCTAGATCCCTAGATGTGCCTTGAAATGCTTTCACCTATACTAACTGATTATTTATGGAAAAAATAGATAGATTTGGAATGAAATTAAACTTATTCTAAGGGGTTATTCATTAAGATTGTTTACCATAAGATGATTATACTCCATCACTTTTGAGACAAGCCATACAACATTAGTCTATGAGTCCTATAATGCACTAACATCAGTATTTCAATATGAAGGTGCCATGTATGAATACTATCCAAGGTAAGTGGGAAACATATAT
The DNA here is from genome assembly GCA_037957365.1 of Torreya grandis. Taxonomy (NCBI): domain Eukaryota; kingdom Viridiplantae; phylum Streptophyta; class Pinopsida; order Cupressales; family Taxaceae; genus Torreya; species Torreya grandis. The sequence continues at coordinate 2,306,412 of JARHVA010002439.1, forward strand.
CATTTTTTAGATTTCAAGACTTCCATTTAAACTTAATAACATGTCCCTAAACATAAAAATACTTCATATGACCTACTAGGCATGAAATCACTTGCATCAAACATGGAACGATTGAGAGAAAGCAAGGATATGTAAATATCTCTTAATCATTCACATTACATCTCTTTACACACTTTAAAAACATAAAATATGTGAAGTTAAAATGTAATTTAATTTATTTTAAAAGGAAATTACAATGTCAAAACTATCAGGGATTTACCATACATGGAGTGGTATTATCTTAAAAGGGCTAAAATGGTAGCTCTTATAGAATTAGAGAGAGATAGAGAGAGGAAGATATAAGTATAATGGTTATAATAAAAAATTTAAATATAATATAATTATTTAATTATTCATGATAAGATTATATGGTATGAACCATGCAAGTTCAAGAATCCCAAGTGTCCATACAAGTCATCAAATTTTTACAAAGTTGCATACACACTCCTTGTCTTGGCTCAGAAAACTACCTTAATGATTTGAGCTTCTTAAATTACTCATAAATAACTAGTAATAATTAAAATTATTATAAATAATGTTAAGGGTCTTATAAATTCATCTCCATGAATTTTTTGTAGGCTTAGTGATCTAGAACCTTCCCAAAATGAGATATCAGCATCTACTATCAAGAAAATTCTTCTTCCATCCACCCTTCACACTTGGCATCAAAATTGGATTTAGTTTCCCATGAAAATACATATAATGGAGTGGATTGAAATTTTAAGGACCCTACATGTCCTTATAATAATTAGTTACACCTTAAAATCACCTCACTTGAAGACCTACACCTTTCTCACTAGCTTGTTCACAAGGACAATTTTAATTAGCTGAGATGAAGGATATTGTTTGCACACTTATAATATTTTATAAGGAATTAAATTAACATGGGGATTTATAAAAAGTCTCAATATTCCTCCTAAATTTTATTTCATCCTTTGAATCCTTATAGAACCCACAAAACACAAAAAATGACCAAAAATAGCCTACTTTATCCCCTATCTATACAATTACATTAAAAAATAAGCATGGGAGGGAGATTTAGTTAGTATTATAAAATTTATAATATTTATCATGGTCAAAATGTACCATTAGATTAGATTTCAAACTCTATTTTTTCAAACATGTCCTTAATCAGGGTTGCAAAGGTTTTTGGTAGTTTGGACTTTTAAGGTTTGTTCATAAAAATCTGACATCCAAATTGCAAAAAAATTCCAAAAATTAATATTTCAAGATCTGTTATAACATCCATAAACTTATTTGGTATCTATTCCTCTAATAAGATATGATTATCAAAACTTGACCTATCAAGTTCTTTTTCTCCTTTCTTACATGCCTAAATTGTCTTAATATTTGAAAATGTCTTTCTTTGGTTTTGGTTTCACCATGAAATCTTGAAAAAATATTATTTGACCCCATAATTTTTTTTTAATAGGTTGGAATTCATATCTCATGTTATAAGTGCAAATGGCCTCTCATTAGGCCTTAGGCTTCACTATGTCTAGTAAGCTTGACTGCTCATTGGAGCTCCTAATGACCTTTTATGGTTTTCATTGTATCCAAATATTTTATAAACTTATATAATGATCCCATAATAATTTTCCAATATTATATGATTTATATCAAATACTACAAATGAAGATGACTTCCTCATCTAGCACTATGCTTCACCCTTCCTCTTATCCCTAACTATAACCTTAAGAGTATGGAGCATCTTGTTGATTTTAACCCATATGTGCTTGGTAATTCATGTTTATTTAGGAATTTTTAAACTCCACACACCTCTCCTTGAGTTTAAAACATCTTCTAATGAGTCTTATCACCTTTTTTCTTCAACCAACCAGGTTTGTGCATGAGGGGAAGTACCCCCTATCTAACATAAAATAGAGGGTAATTACCCTATTTTTATAGATAATATGAATATTTTATGAGGTTACCTAGGTCATAGAGGCACTCTATAAAATATTTTATCTCTTTACAGTATGATTTGGCCTCCCAAACTCTCAAAAGGTTAAGACATACATGCCACACAAGGACTATGTGTAAGAAATTTACCCAATACTATGTTATGATCATTGGAGATCCTTCCATAATAAAAATGCATAATTTTATATTCATGAGGATATTTTAAAATATATTAATATTTTATAACATTAAACCATGCCTATAAACTTTACATTTTCTTCATATTCCTTGCCTAGTCAAAACTAGTTACTCTGCCTATCTGTATTTCATGCTTAAGAGGGTACCTGTCGTGGCTCCTTTTAATAGTTAAGAATTTAATATAATTTATAGGAATAAATAAAACTACCCAAGACAAAATTAATAAATTTAATTTCTCCACTTCACTCTATGGGGGCTAAAAACCTTCAATATCAGTCACAGACAATTGACTATAGTTTTGACTATGTTTCTTATTTCGATTAGGCACCTGTAGATATTTATAGCTTGAGGTTAGTTTTGTAGCATGTTATACAAATATTATAACCTTATTATGTAATTTTTAATTTTTTAAATCTAAATTAATTGTTTTAATAATTCTAAACCACCCCTTAGACACATTTCCTAGTTGACTATCTCCATACAGTCACATATAGGTGACTGTGTGGGATCCTATAGGTGATTTATATCATTAAAAACCATCCCAAATATCATTAAAAAATCATTATTATTATATTTATTTATTTTATTATTATATAGACTCATGAAACTTTATTTATGTTATATTATCCTCAATAATCCTTTTGCTCTTTGCCTATTAACTGAGACACCTTGTAATTTGACTCAGTTATAGGTGTTTATAACCTCTTGAGAATTAGGTATGATGTTTAAAGGTCCTAAAAATATCCTTATAGGTAAAAATGTATTTATTTTAACCAATATTATTATTTTAAAGCCTTTAAACACTACTTTATCACAAATTTAGGGTCATTGTCCTGTTGACTAGTTGTAGGTGTGCAATTAGGCCACTTGTATGTGTTGGAAGGTGAGTTAGGAAACAAAAACACCTATCAACTTCTCTTGATGAAAATTTAGGTCAATATAGGTTAATTTTAGTCATTTATAACGTTAAATTATAGGGTTAAGGCCTAGTTTACAACTTTAGGAAAGTAAGAGGTCTCCTTTTGAACTAAGGCCTATAGAAAATATTGAAGTAATTTAGTGTTTTTTAAGGAAAATTTAGGACCCCAAATGATCAGTTTATACTCACCATTTTCACCTTAAACCTTTCATATTCATTTTCTATACTATATCATTCAATACAATGTCATGTATATGTATAAAATGAAAAGGCTACTTTGTTGTAGGATCTCAACAAAACCTCAAAGATCTTTATTTTTCTCCTTTTGGGACAAAAATATTGAACAAAGTCATATCAAATTTTGAAGTGACATAACCCCATTTATCAACCTATCATCTCAAAAAATATCAGGCATGATTTATATATCACATCAAGACCTCAAACCACCTATTTTAACCCTTCTTGTTGGCTCCTTCTCACTGTTAAGGCCACTTCTGGATGAACATTTCCTTCTTATAGGTAGTAAATATCAAAAGGTAGGTAATGAGTAGGTAGATCATTTTTTTTTATCAACTTTAAGGTTTCCTCAAAACTTAAACTTACATTACTATAATTGAAAATGGTTTGAAATAAATATCCACGTTTCCCTTCATACATAAAACTTCTATGATGGCACATGTAGGTGCAAATTTTAAGTTGGATGGAGGCAATGAATGCAAGTGGACAATGGGTATATTTTATCCCTCATGAAAGACTTAAAATATTTATCCTATTTTAAAAAAAATATAAAATAATTTTTATGTTCTTGGAACCAAATATAAAACATACATTTTAATGTGATTTCCTTCTTCCATAGCAATTGTACCTAAGCATTTTCATGGTAAATTGATTAGTAAGTTACACATGATTGTAACTCATAATATATTTTTTTGGAAAATGAGATTAGAAGGTGTAGGTAGGAAAATTTCACTTTAAAAATAGGATAATTAAACTATCACAACACCCTAGATCCATTTTCAAGCATGAAAATATAGAACATGGTGAAAAACTACCAACAACATAGAATGGGACTAGTCTACAAACTTGAGCTGATTGTCTCTTCAAATAAACTCAAAAATTGAAACAAATCATGGGAAACATTAGATAAGGAAGATAAAATAATCTATAACAAACCTCAACAATTGTTTCATATAGACTTGGTCAAACTAAGGCAAAATCTATAGGGTACATATATTAGCAAGTACATTTGAAAGGTCAACTTCTTAGGAATGATTCATAAAACTCATAACACCATTCCTCTACAACCAAACATAAAATAGAATGTGACTAAGTGTAGAATACACACGCAAGATCATTTTGCCTAAAACCTCTTTTGTTGTACCAAGTACAAACCTATAGGTCACTTTTACTTACTAAGAAGGGTGAAAAAGGAAAGGAATAGTTTTGGGATTAAAATAGCACTTATAGACCATTTCAAATGTGGAACTAAGCTTGGGGAAGCTAAACAGATATACCATGATCATTTCCCATATGGCACACTTCCCAAAGAGCTATACAAGTGCCAAATTTGTTATTTTCCTCAAGGAAACTACCCTTTTTCTGAGCAAACTACCAATTTTTAGTTAATAATAGTTACCAAAGACTTCCTAAGACACATGGTATGTGAAAAGACCTCTTGTAATCTTCACACTTCCCTATAAATTTGTACAAGTCATTAAATGCTAAATTTTGACCCCTAAAAAGACTCAAAAGGACATGTTGGCTAATAAAATTAATGACCAAGATTAATATAACATTGAATAACATTAAATGAATTATGATATACCTTATTACTAAACATTAGACCCCATAAAAAAATTAAAATTCATGTTTTTAACTAAGGGTACTGTAATGTGACCTAAAAGTCAAATTTGGTTAACAAAAACTATTTTGGAACCCACTCTAGTGTCTCCTCTCATTGCTCCTCAACCACCTTTTTCCATCACCCTAGGCACTCATAGATTCAAATTTAGTCAACCAATATCTTCCCTTGTACTGAATATCCCTCTCTCAAGAGTCATTTCCCCTCATGTGGGCATAACCCAAGGTTAGTGGTAAGCATAAATATTCCCCTAAGCCTCTCCATTTATATTACCTACCTATGCCCCTATGCCTCCTCCTCCCCCACTAATTTTGTAATTCACACCCTCTAATTCCTATGTACACCCTCCACCTCATCCTATAACTATCACTACCATATCTGACATCCCACCAAAACCTCCCAAAACATTGGGAATGGTCTTAGTATTCTAGACATGACTATGTAAGGATCTCATGATGTGTAATGGGATTTTGACAACACAATAATGAGTATGTAGAGTATCTTCACACATAAATTCATGTAAGGGGAGGACCCAATGGTCTTATATACCCATTAGGACTTGTTCTGTCTCACCAAAGTGAGGAATATCATGTGAGAATATATGATCATGCAGGACCCACTCTCATTTCTTTGGGTAACCCATGACATGTTAGGGAAAATTCTTAAAGATATGGAGATCTAGTTTTTAACTCTAGAGGTATAATTAAATATCTCCTTCTGAACATGGCTAACTAGTCAAACCAAAGATTCCCTCCTTAAAAAATTCCCAAATCTAGGAAAGGTGGTAGGGAGTATGGTAGAGACCCAGGTGCTCATCTAGTGGACCTAAACATATCTAGAGAAGATCACAGTGATGATGGGATGTTTATAAAGATAATTATTGTGAGCAATAAGAGAATGGTTTTGGAGATAAAATTGATGCCCATTTAAAACTTGGGCTTATATCATATTTAAATTAAGATAATGAAGACCTATATAGAGGAGTGGTTTGATTTAACCCAAATTATAATGAGACCCCTATAAGATGGAAAGAATAGGATATTGGCTTACTATTAGGTCTGGAGCTTGATTGTCTTCTAGGATTAGAGGTTAAATTTTTAATGTTATTTTAGTCAAGTTTTAGATCTCATTCTTTGTATCCCTGATGACATGGGGGTTTGAAAGGGGGGAACCCCCTTATAGGGTTCAATGGATATGACACCCCTCCCCCCAATGGGGGGTCTGAGGGCCATGCACCCTAGTGGGGGTTCATGGGCAATGCCCTAGAATCAAAATTTATATTAAAATTACCTTGTAAAATGGTAAATTTCATAGTCAATTTGGACCATTGATTAAAGGTTTCTAGATTTGATGGTAGTGGTTTTTTTTCCTAAAATGTATTGATACATGGCTAAGATGAAAAACAAAAGGGATTGTACATAGAGAGAGAGGTAGAGAAGGTAGAGAGGTGTAATAGGTTTTGTTGTAGAATTTCTTTATCTTGTATTACTAGAAATAATATGCTAGACAAGTTTTGTGGATGTAACCCATCTTGGGTGAACCACATTAAATCTAGTGTATCATATTTTCTGCATGTTTATGATTATTTTATTTATGTTCAATTGATTCATTTCATATTTTATCTTGTATGCAATTTGGAGATAAATCTATGTTCAATTTTGTCCTAATAGTTATTGTAATGAAGTTAACATCTTAGTGTTTTTCCACCTAGATGACACTCTAACAAATAGGCATAAATTTGGATTCCACCTAGGTCACTTTGACTAGGTTATGAGGAGAAAAGTGGCCAAGATGAATAAAGATAGAGCACATGCAGTTATTGATCTCTCATCCCAATCCATAATGATCATCATCTAGGTGTCTAAAATTTAGGTATATATAGAGGATCTCCTCTAGGTATACCAAATACTTGTGGCCTAGACAAAGATGAAATTTAAAGAGCCTTTGATAAACCTTACCAATATATATTTGGAGTTTGACATTGTGGTAGCCATACTAGAGTCCAATGAAGAAATTCAAAGTAATTGGGAGTCATATTTTCTATTATACCTCTATATATTAGTTTATTGGTCCCCTATGGATATTTTTTAACCAAGTGAATGAAATTTTCTAATTTTTTTTAATTATGAAGTTTTAACTACCATGAGTGACCATCACGGCCAAAGATGGGAATATCATTCTCTTTCAGGGCTATCTTTATCTATAAGTATGTAAATACATTGTATTTTTGAGGTAGATATTTTTTTATCTTAAAAGTAATGTTGGAATCAACCCATAATTTCACATGTGATTTCCTTTTCCCTTTTATATTGTATAAATTTACCCTTGATTGACACCTTTGTAATAAAACTTGTTTTTTATGAAGGCAATTTCAAATTTTGTGTAACATAGTTTGTTTGTCAAAATATCCCTCATTTCAATTTTAAATAAATGTTAGCTTGTTCATATAATTGTTTTAATCAACTATCATTTAAGAATATAATTGTCATGATGTGCTTATCTATTATATCCTATTTTTGAACTCCTTTAAGCTTCCTTATGATATGGGTAACCTATGTGTTAGTATGTAAGTTATCTTAGAAGTTTAATTATTATTTACTATGGAATTAAAGTATTGATATTTAATGAAGATTCATAAATCAAGCTTTCTTGATTGCTTCCTTAGACTTTTCCCATTTTGTAATATTGGAGTTAAAACCTTTGGTAAGAATCAACACATGGTGTTATAACTATGATAGATGCACTTACCTTGACTATTGAATCATTAATATCATATTGATATATAATCACTCTTTCTTACCTTACACTTCCCTCTTTTTTATGTTTATTTTTTAGATTGAACTACCCCCTCCCTTTCATTTAGAAAATGGTAAAGAAAATTGCATGAATATTAGTAGTAGACTCAAGTAATTAACTCATTAACTCATACATAATTACAATTGAAGAATTTATTAGACTATGACTATTTTCACTTGGATTTTCACCCTTTGAGGATATGTCTCATCTCTCCTCATACAGGTGGCACAATTGAAACACCTCTAGGCTATGGGTAGCCTAAGAGTGAGGTGAATCTCTATAAATGGATATATCCCTTGATGTACCACTTGTATATCACTACTAAACTTATGTTTGTAAAGGAAAAAAGAGAGAAAAATGAAATTAAACTATCCTAAAGGAGGTGATACACAAAATTAGTTGATGACTACCAACTAGCTGCATGTTACACATGAGAATAAGGGACTAGCTAGGCATACACTTCTCTAATCTAAATCTTCTCACATCATTATTTCATTATGAGGTTGTGATGAATGTATAGGCTAGGATGAATAAAAGAGGGGCATATAATGGCACTATTTAAATATACTAACTCACTCAAAATTGACACATTAATAAAAAACTTAACAGGAACCACTAGAAGAAGCTTTCCAACTATAAATAAGTGAGATAATGAAATAACAATGATAAGGAAACAATAGTAATCACTAATACAAATCAATAATTAAAGTGAACACACTATTAATAGTCATATAAGAGGTAAAATAAATACTATTTATTGATCCATACTATGTAAATAAGTAGGGTTTCACCATGCTCAGGATGAGCATAGTTTACAAGTTCCAAAATGGATAGTTCTTATAGAACTTGAGAGAGAGAAGAGAAGAAAAGAGAGAAATCTAAAGGTCACAAGTACAATTGTCAAGATGATAAAATAAGTGAAATGTGCATGAGAATGGAATATTATAATAATAATATAATTTTAGGAAACACAAGTGCCACCACAAGTCATGAAACTCTTGAAATGTGGCATAATATTTCTCATTCTACATAGGGAAATTGACCTCATCATTCACCCCTATTTTAACATCCCAAAAATAACTAGGGATAGATCTAATGATTGGACAGAGAAGGAAGGCTTTTAGATATGATTCTCCATGAATTAGTTGCAATATTAACCATTTAGACTCCTTTTAAAGTAAGATATCACTACATATAGTCAAAGAAACTCCTCTTTTCCCCACCTTGCACACTTGGCCTCAAATTCAGGTTTAGTTTTCCATGAAAATACATAAAATGGATTGGATGGTACTTGGAAAAACCTTACATAGCCTTATATTTCTCATTTACACATGAAAAATGTTTCTACATGAAGTTTTCACATTTCTCACCATCATTCTGCTAGTTTTGAATGGATGATATGAGAGCTCTAGTACGCACACTTACCATTTTTTATGAATCATTAAATAGACATTGGTAGTTATCTTAAGTCTTTAGCTTCCTCTCAAAGTTTATTTCATCTCTTTAAACCTCCTAAAACCTACAAAATACACAAAGTAGTTAATAAAAGTAGTTTTATACCCTATATGTATGGATTCCATATAACTCATACTAATGGTAGGGGGATTGAATAGGTATTATAAAACATATAATCATTTTTATAGCCAAAATATACCATTTTGGTGACTTATCTCTTTGATTTTCCACATCAGGTCTAGACTAAGGGTTTAAGAGGGTTTTAGGATCACTCTACTCTTAATCTATGTTCATGAATATTTGGCATTGGATTTGAAAAAAAATTACAAAATAATGATGTGAAGGACCCCTAATAGCCTAAACAAACTCCTTGGATACCCATGTAAATTTGCAAGGGAGATATGAGCATTCCAAGTTACCTTATCGAGCTTGTTTCTCCATGTCCTATAGGCTTGGACTGTCTCTAAGCTAAAAATGGATTCATATATGACTTACATAAATTAAAATAGTTTGGACACATTTATTATAATCATATAATCATTTTAAAATAGGTTATAAAGAATATCTAAGTCTGGAAATGTAAGTGACTTCCCATTTGGACACTAGAACAAAACCTTGCCTTTTAGGCTTAACTGCATACTAGATGATTTAGACCATTCTATTGAATTTTTCCTTTCTATGCATGGTTTATAATATTTTCATAGATGTTGATAATCTTTAAAAACCTTATATAAAGGTTTATTTAGCTCCTGGTTCATCCATTCATCACCCTTTCTCAAACCTACCAATTTATGCATAAAGGGAAGTGCCCTCTATCTAAGACAAAATAGAGGGTACTTACCCTATTATCTAAGAAAATATTAATTTTTTATTGGATTTATCACGTTTTAAATACTCTCTATACCAAAAATAAGCCCTTTCTTTTTTTATTTGACCTTTTAATTCCTTAAACCCTAAGATAGACTGTAGGTAAGTAGATTGTGTGCAAGGTTTCTTGGTATAGACTGAGTGTTATCTTATTAAGACCTTTTATATGATTATTTTATATTATAAATAGCCTATGGATAACCTCATGGTCATGATTAAGGTTATCCATGTCTATTCATCACTTTAACTCTATACATACCCCTTCCCATACCTTAAATTCTCAAGACTGCATGTACAAATTCTTGATTGTGTTAGCTTCAAGACACCACTCCTATAGGTGGCTTAAATAATTTAACTTTGGATATAGTGTTACAAGAAATTATTTCGGTGTTATTTTCAATGTAATCATCTTTTTGTATATTCATACCATATACCTATAATACCAACTTGAAGAATACCAACCTTTGCTCATTGTCTTTTCATAGTTATAGTTGACTATGTTTTTGTATATTAGAGGGGCACTTATAGGTGGATATTTATGGGTTAGGCCTTAAAAATAGTGTATAATCCTTCCAAATTTTTCCAAAACTTATTTAATCTATTCCCATTCTCATCTCAAACCTTGAAGTTGGATTATTCTTAAAACCAATCATAGATAGTTGATTGTTTTTTCTATGTTCTTTCCTCAAAAGTAACCCCTATAGGTGGTAATGGGACAAATAATAGAATTATAACCTCTTTATATGATAATTAGATCTTAAAATATCTTTTATATGTCATTTAAACCTGATAAAGTCATTCAAATAAGGAGATATGTTTTATTTTCAACCTTGGATGCTAGAGACCTTTAGAGCCCAAAACCTGTAGGTTTCAATGCCTAAATTTAGTGATTTAAGGTGCAACTTTACACATTATAAAAATCATATTCCCTTAGTCATCTACCTTAAAAACTTTGTGTAGTTAATGTATTATGTGGGGGATATAATGAAAATACATTTAGAGGTTTCAAAACTCTTGACAACACTTTTAAAATATTTCCACAAAATGGCTTCAACCTCTATTCTCACTTTTTAGGGAAAAGATCCCTAAACACACAATCATTGACTTTGGGGTGACCTAAATTTATAATTATCAATTTGAAAACTCAATTAGGTCAGTTCTAATACAAACCACATACTGCAAATTCCAAAAGAGTCTGAGCCTATCCAATCTTCTCTATACAAGGACCTTCATATCTCTATTAGTGTCACCTATAGGTGGTTATTGTCACATATAGGTACATAATACAAAACTATAGGTAGTGAGTGATGAGTGTGAATAATGAACTTTTTTTTACCTTTCATGAGTTTTAGACCTCTATCAAGTATTTAAAATAGACTCTCTTCTTTATTAATACTCCCTGCTAACATGATTAGTCCTGATGAGATACTTGTAGATGAGCATTTTCATATATGTAGGTAGTGGGTATAAAATTTGATATTATGCTAAATATAGGTGATTTTCATCCATTATAGGCCCTCACCAAGTTATATAATGGATTTTTTTCAAATTCAATGACCTCAAACCAATCCTAAACCTCCTTCCTATGTGTTTTCTCATGAATGGTACTTGTAGGTATACTTGTAATGTTACAGACCTGGTAGTGAGGGGAATCCATGGGTACATGCATTTTTATAGGTATACAACCAGTCCTAGAACCTTTCAAGGTCTCAAATGGGTTATTATAGCCTTGAAATACATGTCAAAAATATCAAATACCTTTACTTCATGGGTTTAAATCTTGCATATGTACCTCAGCATTAAGAAAAATAGAACAATGGGTTGTGTAGGAGCATTAGTCATCATAGTTTGATATTGTACCATTTGAAGATGTTTGATTTGATGGATCATTTTGTAAGACTATTTACAACATATTATGGACTTATAAAACACCCTCATGAATGTTTGACACCTCAAATTACCATGGTTATAGTCAAGAACAAGGAAAAAGTTGACTGTGCATGACAATGTGATTGTGTATTCCATGAAGATTGCTTTGGGGAAAGAGATTGAAAGATGAGGGGACAAAGAGGAAATTAAAAACATGTTGATGAATTTATTTACACCTTATGAAACCATTATCAAAATATGAATATTCTAAAAATGATGGAAACCTATTTGTCACCCCAAATGAGACCAATCTACAAACCTAAGATGATTTACTCATCAAAACACCTTGAAACATGAAACCAATCATGGAAAACATTAGAGAATGGATTCAACATCTTATAAAATCAACATCACTAGCTGGATTATATGGAATCATCTAAGTCAAAGTAAAACTTATAGGGTGCATAGATTAGCAAGAAAATTAGATATGCTAACTTCATGAGAACACTTGTTATGGAAATGAAGCTCTCTGAGTGTAATTTTGCCTCTCAAAGTCATTTGACCAAGAATTTCTTTAGCTATATGTACCAAACATAAACTTGCTAATTGATTCTATGTGTCTAGTAGGATGAAGAAGGATCAAAATGGTTTTAGCTCAAAAATTATACTTTCAGAGTATGTCAAGCATGGAAATGAGTTTAAAAAAGTTGAAGAGTTATGTCAAAACATTTTCTCATGTGTCACACTCCCTCATGGGTCTTATAAGTGCCAAACTCTTCCTTTTTAGTTGATTTCTTGATTTTTAATTAGATAACCTATAATTTTTATATTAACTAACATTCTTGATAGGGAATCTAACTTATTAGATGTTTAAAAGGAAACTAGGACACTTGAACACCTTGAAAACTATACCACTTGCATTTATGACCCCTAAATGGCTACTAAGTAACTCAAAATGACATGTATATTAATTATACAATGATCAAGGCTAAATTGACATCAAATGACCTATAATACACCTTATGAAATAATATTAGACACCATAAAACACCTTAAAACATGTTTTTACCTATATGGGTCCCAATTTTATCTACAAGGTCAAATTTGGTCAACAACCACATCTCTTAATTATTATTCCATATATGCTCCCTTGTGAAGTCAAATACCCACAAGCTTGCCTTGAGATGATCTCACATCAGTCCTAAAATAGATGACAAAAGTATATCATTTTTCCCACTATTTTCATTAAAAATACTCAATCTTATCGTTATTTTAAATTAAGATCTTAGAGTAAGAGCCGGTGCTAGAATGAGGGAACATTTAGAGTATTCTAGATGTAGTATTAGTTTTGAACTTTACACCCTCTCCTTTATGCTCTCTCTAGTGTTGTGTGCTTTAAACACACAATAATAGCTGATGAAAAGGAAGCCATCAATAATTTATATATTGAGTGTTGAATTATTTTATATTATGCTTGTTGATGGTAATGTAATAACTATTATTTATCTATGAAACACCTTGGAGTCCATTTCACCCATCACTAAAGATAGGTGCCATTATGTTTGATTAGTGGTTTCACCCTTGAAATTACATAGGATACCAAGACCTATAGTAGTTCCCACTAGCTGATATTATTAGTCTCTCCCAAACATACCACCCAAGATGGCTTGGTTGATTGATTCAACCATTAACATCCATAGGGATATACATGACTTACTAAAAAACTAGAGAGATATCTTTCTTATTTCCACTGCTACTGTAGGATGGATTTTTAAAGAGTATGTAACCTCTTATAATATATCCCTATGGATTTTTAATGTAGAACATGAGGGTGTAGTGTTTAGAATTTTCCCATTCATGTTGATGGAATCAACCTATGATTGGTTCCTTAACCTACCTAAGGACTTGAACCCTACTTGGGACCATTTTAGTATTACCTTCCCCACCTAGTTTAGGTAAGTGATCAACCCTAGTGTCTTTTACCAATATTTTTCCTATATTAAAAAAGAACCTAATTATCCAGTCATGAACTTTGATTCTAAATTTTGGAAGATGTATAGTTGAGTTGTCATGATCTATTAACCCAACCCAAAATTAGTGCTTGAAATGTATAAAAATTCTTTGGACCCTTAGATATCTATGTTCCTAAGATGAGACCTAGTCATATTGGACTTACCCCTATATTATTTAAGGTCCATCAAGGTAGAAAAATAATTGAGACCACAAGGTTAGATGATGGCCCCATTCCCAATGTGTTTTCATATATGCCCATATTAATCCTCTTGCCCAATTCTAATCATAATATCCAGATGATTCAGGCACTCCTTATAATAAATCAACTCCCATTGATCCATGTTACACCAAATTAACACTTTATTTTTCTTAATGTAGGCAACCATGAGATGAATCCTTAGTTACAAAAATAGGTAACATTAGAAATAACTAACAATACCCAAACAATAAACTAGGAGTCCACAAAGAATGAGTTGGATGTCATTCAATGAATGGTATAATAAATTAAAAATGAATTATTGGGACTAAAACTATAGATGATCAACTATAATTCAATGTTTTTTAGAAAAAAATGACTTATCAAAGACCAAATATGAACTAAAACCATCCACACAATCCACTTGAACCCTCACCTAATAGGTTACTAGAAGTTAATATCTTTGTTATAGCCCTAACTAAATGGTGTTGAGTGCATATAATGATATCCCATAGATAAATTGACTATAAATATTTATATTATGACTTTATGATATTCCAAAATGAAATATAAGAGTATGAGGTGGTAGTCAATCACCTAGAATCATCTAATGCAGGTAAATCGCCTAACACTATTATGTTGTTAGAAACCATGGAATTCCCTATATAAGAATAAAATGAGTTATAAGAGATTATTAGTGAGTTTTAGGCATTTAAATAATTATAAATGAATATATACACCATTATGAATCAAAATGCACAATAATACTTCACTACCTTGACTCCCTCGAATAATGATGCAACCCCACCTAGCCAAAATGCTAGGAATGATCCACCACCTCCAAAAACTCAAGAACCCAAAGATCCAATGGAATCCACATAGGTATATATTAAATTAGGTTATAATATATTATATGACATGAAGATGATCAAATCCAACATCACTCTCCATGAACTTATTTATATCACAAACCAATGCCATCTTCTACAAAAGTCCCTGAGAAAGAAGTCAACTTAACGAACCCATGAAAAATCAAAATTACCCCATAAAAATATGCTCATTCAAAATAATAATATGTAATTTTTTATCTTATTATTTACCATCATATATTTTTTTTAAAACCCACATAATTTCCTAGTGGATTTAAGAGCCTCAACCAACATAATTCACGCATGCATATATGAGAAGTTAAGGTTAATCCTTATTAATTAGGATAAGGTAGTGTTTTAAATAGACAAATCCTAGGTAAATATGGTAGATGAGATCATAAATGTCCACACACACACACACACACACACATATCCTAAGAATAAACACTTCATAGATATGTAGGTAGGAGAGATTCCCAAGGCTTATGGCATGTTCCTCAGTAGATATTGATCTAAATCCCTAAATGGGTATAAGAGCATAAAATTATCTCATATATGGCTACCATGGAAAGGTGTATCTAATTAAATAATTGTAAATAGATAGCCCCACATTAAACACATGATAATTTAGTATAATGTCATCAATGAGAAAGTGAATCTAGCACCCTCAAACCTATCTACATGCTAAGTAGGAAACCAACCAAAGATACAATTAATAGTTAACCGAATTTGCCAGGCCTATGGTCTCTCTTTATAGATAGGGCCCATTATAAACAAGATATTGGGGTTAGTGTTTCACTAATATATCCCATAATGAAGAAACACCTAACATCATATAGGATGTAGTTCCCCTTCATAATAAATCTATAAGAGTATGAAGCACTAATCCTAGGATTATAATTTACATTGAAAAACAAGCCCAAAAAACTAAGAGTATGTAGTGAGTCTGAGATGGTATTCAAATAGATCAAGAGTAAATCTCAAATAAAACTATAATATCTCATAAGGTATAAGCATAAATATTTTGAGTTAATTAAAATGTTTGCCTTATTCAATGTAATCCCTATCCCTAGGGAAGAAAACCAAGTTGTTGACTCAATAACATCTAAAGTAATAGACTTAACCCCATAGATGAAATCAAGTTACAAGGATTATATATGGAACTTTTTCCCTATCCTTATGTCCCTAAAAATTTGACAAACATCTAAGTCTTTGAGGATGACTAGTGGATCATCTACTTACTTAACAACACATGGGTATTTAAAACCTAGATCATTGATAAAGTAGATAGAGATAACACTAAGACCAAGATAAACAAATATGAGATCCTTAATATTCATGGGAATTATATCCTTAATGGGATGATCTCATTATAAATAATGTTTGATATTTTAGTCCACACATTTTAAATAAATAATCCCAAGTGTTAGAACAAAAAATGTCATCTCATCAAGCTCAACCCTATAGAAAACCCTCAGACTATCAATGTGGCTCTTGATTGGACATACTTCAAGCTTTAGAATTTATGAAAACTAATATTGAGGTAAAAATATGTAATTACCTATGCCTATGGAGACCTCAAAGGCTTTGAACCAAGAGTGATTACTCATACTATCCCTCTCAAACCAATTCATAAACTATTTAGATAAAGGTAAAGATTGATAAACCCAAGCATAGAACCCTTAATACAAAAAAGTTCCATAAGTTACTCACTAATGGGATAATTTTATTGATCTACCACTCTACCTAGGTGGCCAACCTAGTCCCTATGTGAAATAAAAATAGAAAAATCCACCTATATGTAGACTTCCATAACTTAAACTAAGCCTCAAACAAAGATAATTACCCATTATTTTCCCTTGTTGAAGCAATCTAAATGGTAAGAAAATCATAGATGATATCATTTTTAGATGTATTTTTAGGATACAACTAGGGCTTGGTTAATTTATAAGATTGGGTCAAACACCAAATTGGGTACTTTTTCCTACAAGTAAATTCCCTTTGGGTTGATCAATGTTAGGGAAACCTTTCAAATAGTGATGGATATTGATTTTGAGGGATTAATTGGCAAGTGTACAATAATTAATATGGATGACTTGAATGTGTTTTAACAATATAGGTTGAATCATATACACCACTTGGATAAAGTGTTTAAAATATGTAGAAGGTATTTAATTTCCTTAAATCCAAAGAAGAGTGTGTTTAGTGTCACTCAAGGTAAGCTTCTTGGTCATATCATCACACAAGAAGGTATTACTATAAATTCATAAATATCTAATGTTATTTATAAATTAAATTTACCTAATATCAATAAAAAATCAAAATCCTTCTTTGGTAAAATAAACTTTGTTCACAACTTCATTTCTAGTTTTGTCAAAATTGTAAAACCCCTAAATGTTATGTTTAAATAGGATGTGAAGGTAGAATGACATGAACAATCAAGGAAATATTTTTAGGATATCAAAGATGACATTATGTAATCCTTAGTACTTATCAATGCTACCTACACATAAGATTTATAAATCTATTGCTTTTATTTTGAACACACCATTGTTTCCTACCTCACCCAAAGACTATATGCAGAGGAAAATCATGTTGTTTCATGAGCACCAATATAAAAGATGTATAACTTAGATATTCTACTCTAGACAAACGTGCATATTCCCTAGTCAAAGATGTGAATAAATTAGACACAATATTATGTGGAACAAGGTGCATACAGTCATCCCAAATCCATCCATAAATCAAATGTTAGAGAAGAAAGAATTAGGTGAACATAGAGGCCAATAGATGACAAATTTGTAGGAGTATGACTTAGAGATAAAATTGGCCAAATTGGTTAGAGGATAAGGTATTACCTATCTAATAACTAAGATAGACCTAAGAATAACTATACACCAAGTAGACTAAGAGATAGTGCTATAATTAGATTGGTATGCCCTGATTGTACATTTCCTTCTCTACAAAAATACACCTAGACTCAACCATATATAGAAGATAGATGTCAAGTTAAAGGCTACATAGTATATGTTGAATTAGGGAATTCTCATACAAATAATCATGAATTTGTCTACCTCAAATTATTATTACCAGATAAAGCCAAGTAAGTGATGAAAAGTTTTCATGAAAGACTAGGAGATGGTCACCTTAAAATAAATGCCATGACACACAGTTTTCTGGGTAGGATACTATTGGATTACATTTTAAAAATACATTTATTCTCATGTTTTTATTTTCCATCAGTGCCAAACATTTTCCAAGATGGAAACCTAGGTGACAATGCCACTTTAGCATATGATGGAATCGACACCATTTTCCCAATGTGGGTTTGATTTCATCAAGGTTATCAACCATAATTCATAAGATATCCACAATTTTGTCCCCACATTGGGGTCTTAGTCTCTTTGGTATGTGATAATGGTTCTACCTTCCAATCTATGGAGTTTACATAATGAGCCTATGACAATTTTATCATGCTATGGATCCCATATTATCACTATGTACAAAGAAATGGATTGATATATTCCAGCAATAAGAATTTAATAAATGTCATCAAAAAGTATGTAGGATAGAAAACCTAAGAGTTTCACTCATTACTAAAGTTCACTCTTTGGGATGACCATACTAGGTATAAATAAGGCCTAAAGATATATCCTTTGATTTTATTTTTTGGATTAGAGCCAATCATGCCAGTCACACTTAGATTGTTGACTTATAATTCAATGCAATAATTCATAGAACCATACAGTAAAGTAAATTCTAAAATCTTGTATATCATTTAGTTATAAGAAGTAAAAGATGAAGTTATGTTAATATTCAACAAGCATCAAGGTACTATCAAATGATGGTTTGATAAAAGGGATAAGATCAAGTATTTTAGGATCTCTTATCTGGTATTAATGTGGGGTAAGGCTCATGAAAATAAGGACCAACACTTAAAGTTTGATCATCTATGGATTGGGCCCTATTAAATAGCCAAGATCCTAGTCTAGAATGCATTTCACCTCAAGTACCTCAAAGGAAATGACTTGTTTATTCTATTATATGAACAATTAATAAATCACTACTAATATACTACCTCATCTAATGTAATTTTGGAATAACACTGACAAAGTATGGTAATGTATATAATAAGCTAGTTTACTTTAGTTGTGTGTGTTTTTTCCTATTGTGTGCTTTCTCTCTCTCTCTTTTTATTTGGTTTATTTATTTATGTCATTCTAGAATTCATCTACCCTAGATGTATCCCCCAATTGAAATTAGGAAAGTTATCCCCATTGTAATATATCCTTATAGAATGAAATTTAGTATCCACTCTAAGTGATGACTAAATCCTATAAGTTATTATGGATTTACAAAGGACCAAAATTGAGTCTTTGATCTAAACAAGTTAGGGATGATAATTGGGTATGTTAAATTTTAGATCTTATAATCTAATTAATCTCAAATAAACAAGTATATTTTATAAAAACTTGCATCCTAATAGAGGCCACTAAGCTACACTCAACATAACATCTTATGAAAAGGAAAGATCATTCAAGATAATTTAAGATTAACTAGGTATTCATATTTTCCTCCTCGCCCTATCACCGTTGGATTGGTCTTGAACCCTCAATGGATAATATTTATAAATATCTTAATAAGTAACCATAAAATAAGACTAGAAAAACATCTACAATTTAAATTTTGAGTCTTCTTTGAAAGGGTTATTCAGGCAACCTCCATCATAATCTTTCTTGCCTAGTTATCAGTTGAACAATCGATTGAATAGGATTAGAAGTATCTATGTCAAGTCTATGGATTTTTAGTTGTTAGTATCATAATGATAGTGACACTACCATTCAATCCATGGAAACATTAATGCCCTTGAATAAATATAATGCCTAATTCAACCTTGGTTACTTGAGTGATGTCTGCAATTAAATAAGTTAATTGAAAATCACTTTATACACACACTAGTGGTCTTAAATAGAATAAAATATTAGTATGTAAATTGTTATTACATGAATTTAGAGACTTATTTTCCAATATAATTAAAAGATTTATCTTATAGTCCATATTTTATGCAATAACAAAAGAATAACAAGTCAAGTTCTAAGTTCTTGTCAGCAATTTCACCATAAAATTTTCCATTTTTTTCTCAACATGTCCCATTTTAATATAAAGGGGGACTCGTATTTAAAAGTGAAAAACTAGAGTTCCTAGACCAATTCTCTTCTAGTTATCTCCACCTAAACTAATTCTTTGAAATCCCATGTCACCCTAGTTTTACCAAGCATGTGATATTTGTAATGACCAATTGATCTAACTTACAAACCCCAAAGGTATATGATAAAAATAATTCCAAATCCAAATGATACATTGTGTTTAATATATAATTTGTTGTTAATATATACTTTCTTATTTTAAAGGTTTAATTCACTAAATTTGTGGGCTTGATGTCACTTGGATATTCCCAGAGTCTCTATCATATTCCTAGAGTATAAGATCCTAGAATCCTCTGTGGCATTTCAAAACCTAACTGATAGCTAGGTGAGTAGTTAATGGGTTATGCTTCATTTCTATTTCATGTAGTCATTTTATGTTTTCTTATAGGTTCTTCCATGTTTCAAAATATCAACACTACATGATTTTAGAATATTTTTCAAAAGAGTAGTTGGAGGTTTTATGCATGTAATGCTTTGAACAAAGGTTTTGAGGACTTCAAAAAAATTATTAAAATATATAGGTATTTAGATAAAATATTATGAATTATTATAAAAAATAATCAAATGCAAAGATAGGAAATATTAATTATGAATAAAATTCATGAAGAATATAATAGGTGCCCGATGGAATGAGGAAGTACCAAACAACTTGTTGTCAGATACATCAGTCTCTCATCCCTAATAGATATGTTAGATCATAGGAGAGCCTAATGCAATAGGGAGGTACCACACAACTTGTTATCAAATTCATACATTTCCCAACACTAAAAGATATGTAAGATCTTAGAAGACCCTGATGTAATGAGGAAATGCCATGTAACCTATTGTTATAATAGATAGTGTACCTAGTATGATAGAGATGTTAGATCCTAGGAGAACATGATGTTATGAGGAAACAACATGTAACATATTGTTATAATAGTTATTATTTATGGTTTGATAAATATTTTAGAGCCTAAGATAGCTTGATGTATCATAACATGACATGTGGTATAATCTATCATTCTAGTAGGTGGGCCCCTAAAGGACCTAAGGTGGTTAGATAAATGTATGAGTTAAATCACATGGGCTAATTAGAGGGTGCCACATGTCCCTAATTATCATATCATCCCTCCCAATGGTATAATAGTGAAATACTTTTATATGCCTAGGTATCAATTGTTAACATGAGGTCCAGTCGGTAGGTGACAATTGACATAAAAAAAGAGATCTTGGTAAGCTTTAAGGATGAGTTAGACATGCACCTACAACACTTAAGACATTGGTGAAGTGGGAAACTAGACCCTAATTAGATAATTTAATACATCATTTCACCTTTAATAGATCTAGTAAGCAATCTGTAAATATATGCTCCAAATTTAACTCTAGATTAGGAAATTAAGAGGACTATTGAACTAACAACTAAAACTTGAATCCAAAATAAGTGAGCTACTAAACACCATTGATACATGGGGATAAATATGGATTTTCATAAGTATCTTGAGCAAATATTATTAGTTTTTATAGCTCTAGACTTCCAAATTTAGACTCTTTGCATTTTGATCCAACCTCTTTCTTTATACACCTTATCCTTCACTTGAGCCCTTATAATTATTTCTATCTTACTCTAATGGTTGCTTCATAGTCAAATCCCAATGCTAAGCTTAAATACATAGATGATATCTTCCTAGATGGCTTAACCCAATTCAATAACTATAATGAGGTATTCAAATCTATCCAAGAAGTGCCGAAGACAAAAATTATATATGATGATAATATAGTTAAATTTGAAGACACCCTATGAGCTTATGAGAAGTGTGTTCATCAATTTGATCCTCACTTATAGGTGGGTACAAAATGGAACCCATAATTAGTTCTAACTAGTCAACTACTAGTATCAATTTACTAACATCTCAACAACCATCTAAAAATCATATTAAAATCTCTTGGAGTTCACCCTTTCATATGAATAAGTTATTGGAGGTGGAGCTTGATCTTACTATAATGCCCAATTTCAAATAGGGGGTATGGGGAGGGGGCAATTACATACACTAGGGTCACCAAGAGGGTTTAGGGATTTTGTGAAAAATAGAATGTAAAATATTATAATTTCATAGTAAATGTGGACCATTCACTATTAAATCCAAGATATAAAGGTATAAATTATGTTCGTGAATATTTTTCCTAATATGTAACCTTCCTTTGATACGAGGGAATTATAATCATGATGGCACTTTGGGTGTGAGTGAAGAAGCTATTGTAATAGATGTATTTTATGTTTTTTACCTCCATTTATTGGACTAAATAAGAGAAGAACTAGTCATTTCTTGTGGATGTAGCCCATATTAGGTGAACCACATTAAATCTATGTCTCTATTATGTTGTGTTTTATGCATTTTATTTGTGTCATTATTTCATTAATATTTATCTACATTTTATATTCCTAACAACTGGTATCAAATCCAAAGGTTTATTTCTGAGGTAAAATCATAGGAAAAGAGGGTTCTTAGTTCAATTGGGATTAATAGTAGAAGAAGGTGAGTTTAAGGTCAATAATTTAAATGGAAAAAACTACCAACTATGGAAGATGTAAATGGAGGACTATCTATATCAAAAGGATATTTTCCTGCCATTTGGAAGAATAGAAAAGAATTAGGTGACTATGAAGGATGAAGAATGGGAGGTTATTGATAAAAAGTCACTAGGAACAATTAAACTATGCCTAACAACATCAGTGGCCTTTAATATTTAAAAATAAGAGACAATAGGGGGTGTGATAAAGGCATTGTTTAGACTATATGAAAAACCCTTAGCCTCCAAAAAGGTATTTCTTTCAAAGTGTTTATTTAATATGGAGATGTGAAAAGATGGGTCTATTGTTGAATTTAAGATAGTCACAAATCAGTTAAGCTCTATATGAGTAAAATTTGATGATGAGGTTAGGGATCCTTTGATTCTATGTTCATTTCCATAAATCTATAATGGCTCGTTCATAGTTGTGAGTAATTCTATCTCTAGTTCAAACACTTTAAAGTTTGATGATGTTATTAGTGTTATTCTTAGGAAGGAAATTCAATGGAAAAGAAAAGGTGAGACATTAGATAATGATTTGACTATGGATAACATGGAAGATAAAAGGATAAAGGAAAGGTCCCAGGGAATCATGGGAAGTCTAAGAAGGGCAGATCCAAATCCAAAGGAACATTTGTGTGCTAGATTTTCAAAGAAAGGACATCTAAATAAATATTGTTGGTTTTAAAAAGGAAAACAAGGAGATGGACAACAATATAAAAACCAAGAAGTAAGTTTAGTAGGTGATGTGTTACAAGATGCTTTAATCCTTTCATTAGATAATATTAATGATTATTGGGTGTTAGATTTGGGGGATTTATTTCATGTTATACCCCATAAGAAATATTTTTAATAATATGTTCAAGGTGATTTCATAGGTTTATTTGGGTGATGGTGAACCTTGTAAAACTATTTTAAAGGGTATGATATAGATAAAATTATAGAATAAAAAATGGTCGCTAAAAGAGGTGAGGCATATTATTGAATTGAGAATAAATCTAATTTCATCAAGTCAATTAAGAAGTGAGGCATTCATAATTGCATTTGTAGAAAATTCATGGAAGGTCACTAAAGGATCACTAGTAATAGCAAAAGGAAAGAAGGTAGGTGCATTATATTTATCCACTGGTAATATTGATTATTCTATTGATTTAGCTTTTAAAAGAGTGGATAAAAAATTATGGAACCATAGACTTGGGCACTTGAGTGAGAAGGGGATGCAATTTATCCACTCAAAGAATTTGTTTCCATATTTGAATAAAGTGGATTTGGATTTTTGTGAGCATTGTATATATGGAAAACATAAGAGAGTCAAATTTCTCAGAGTTGGGAAGATAAAGAACGATAGAAAGTTAGAGCTTATGCATACAAATGTATGGGGACTAGCTTAGGTATCATCCTTAGTGGCTCTTCCTATTATGTTACTTTTATTGATGATGAAACCATAAAAACTTGGGTATATTACATATGAAAAAAATATGGTTTTTTTGATACTTTTAAGAAATGGAAAGCTTTGGTTAAGAATGAGATAAGAAATAAGTTGAAGTGTGTTAGATTAGACAATCAAGGTGATTATTGAACAAATCAGTTTTATAATTATTTTTCATCTCATTTGATTCATAGAGAGAAGATATTTCTAAGAACATCACAAAAAAATGGTGTGTCAAAAAGGATGAACATGATAATCATGGGGTGTGTAAGGAGAATGAGATTGTATGTAGGGTTTCCCTTACATTTATGGGAAGATGTTATGGATACTAATATTTAATTAATAAATAGAGGGCCTTCAAGTCCTTTGTATATTGGCATTCTATAGGAAGCATGGATAGGTAAAAAGGTAGACTATTCCTTTTTAAAGAATTTTAGTTGTGCTGATAAAGAAAATAAAACCAAGTTTGAAGTAAAATCCAAGAAATGTACTTTTATTGGATATGGACTTAATTATTTTTGTTACCATTTATGGGATTTTGAAAATCACAAAATCATAATGAGTAGAGATGTGATATTTAATGAGAAGGTGATGTACAAATATCAGTTGTAGGGAAAGAAACAAGAAAATCCAAATATAAAATATGAAATACTTGATGAAATCACTAGAAATAAAATTCTAAAAGTGCTATAAAATCAAAATGTGTAACACCTACAAAAATAAAAACAAGTACCTAAAACTCTTACAAGTATAGCTAGAAGATCTACCATAGTAAGTATACTCCCTAAATGATATTCTCCTTCACTGTATTATTTATTATTGGCTGATGTTGGTGATCCAAAAAGCTATGAAGATGAAATGCATGTATAAATGAGAAAGAAATGTGAGAAAGGCATGAATGAGGAGATGGAATACTTAGTACATAAAAAAAATTGGGATTTGGTTTAGTTGCCTATATAAAAAATAGAATTTTAGAATAAATGGGTTTATAGGTTGTAAGAATAAGACAAAGGAATAAAGAGGTACAAGGCTAGACTTGTTGTTTCTCTTAATATTTGTTCATTTCTTAATTTGGAATCAAGTAAGAAACTAGTAAAAAGGGTTTATAAATCAATAAATATTAAAAGTGCATGCATGATTTAGGTGATGATGGGAATTCTTCTTTGGCTTGGAAGCAATAACTTGTAGATAACAAAGACACTAGTAACGGAGTTGTTAGCAAGATAGTTGAGTGGACTACCTAGCATGAGATAGATCTAAGAAGAGTATGATTTCTAGGAGGCCATAAATCCACTATTGCTAATAATTAAGTTGATATAGATGAAAATAAATAATACTTGCATTAAATAATATGAAATTAAATGCATATAAGAAGAAGAAAGTAAAATGTTTCTTCAAAGAAAGTGACTAAATGTAGAAAAAGTGGGTCAATACTCATGCTAATATAGTTAGGGTTAGGTTCAAAAAATTAGAAAAAGCTCTATGAACATGTAAGAACATAGAAATTAGGGTTTGATTGGGCTTAAGGGGCTGAAAATTACTTGTTATTTTTTGCCATAGTAACCTTTAGAGGTTAGGCAAACCTTTGGTGGTTGGGATGACTATTGGTAGTTGGGTAACCATCAATGGTTGAGGTGACCATCAATGGTTGGGATAAACATCAATGTTTATTTGTGTGTTTTTTGAAATGATAAAATAATAAACTTGTAGATTAGATATATAGTTAGGTAGGTATTTGAATATGAGTGTGGTCAGAGGTGGGAAGGTGGGAGATAAGTCTGATTAGTTCAGGAGGGTTAAAAATGAAATAAAATAAAGAAAAAAGTACAAAGTTACCTAAAAATTTTGAGATTATTGATGGTGGAAGGATGGAGAAATTTTACCATAGTGAAAATACTTTAGCCATGTGAGTAACTCAAATACAGGTTTAGATCTCCATTTACACCATTTAATTGCTAAAGGAAGGCTGCATACCTATGTACAAGAAGATTTGATAGTTTGGATGTGGATCCCTATTCACTTCCTACTCTTCTCCTTTTATAAGATGAAGTATCTAATTAGATAGGAGGAAGTTTCTAATTAGATAGAAGGAAGTTGCTAATTATGATGCTTTGTATTTGGTTGGCACTACATAATGATCCAAGAGGATCCACATACACTCTAAGACAAAAGTTGTCAAATTGAAAATTAATTGATGGCACGACATATAGGTCATTGAGAGGTTTCTACTTAAATTTGAATTGGTCAATTTTGAGCTCGTATGCATAATATATTGCATGTTGAGTTCTATAGATCAATAGGGCAAAAGGTGACACAGGGTGATGTGGTGTAATCCTAGCTCACCAAATGAGCCAATTATGTTATGATATGTGGTAATGAGTTTGTGCAAAAAAAATATATTGGTCTCTATACTTCATCTTTGTTAGGTATATATGGTTGACATAAAACAAGTAGGTCAGTTACAAGACCATAGCCGATGGAGTCTACTTTTGTTTTAGAAGGGGACCCTACTACCAAAATAGCTATGGACTATCCAACTAGTTAGATGTCAATAAGTGTCAAATTATGAGTGATCTGCATGGTGGGTCCTTAAGCCACCATGTGGTTTTCCACCACTTCATTTCTCCATAGTCAAAAAAAAAGTTTAATGCTCAATGTCAACTCAAGCCTGAGTTGGGATATTGAATCAAGCTGGAGTGTTGAGCCCAAGTTGAGAAGTAGAGACTCGAGTTGTGGTGAAGACCTAAATTGGGTTGGGAAGCCCAACTCACCTTGGATGCCAACTCAACCCAGATGGGTTGAATTGAGAGTGAGTAGGATATAATTTCCATGAAACATGATCTATGTTTTATATTTTAACCTTAATGGGTTGAACTGTGCATGACACAATCCAAAATTATATTTAACATAGATGGGTCCATGAAACACAATAAATCCCAAGTCTAATACAATGTTGAGTCATAATTGGATCATGGTTTCTGATATGGGTTGATCCTAATGTCCAATTCCCACCATAGCTCATTGCCTAAGTTAGGTCAAAACCACATCAACATGCTAAGTTTGGCAAATCAAATCAAAGAAGCCACATCCTAAGCTTAACATGAAGCACAATGGGTCAAATCCACTACCTAATAAACTACGATGAATCTTGAGCTTATCAGCAATGTCCTAGATAGAGTTTCAAATGCATGTGGATGGGGAAGCATCCAAAATGGTTTGAAGACCAATCTTGAAGGTAGGTGAGAGTCTATATAAATACTCATGCTGGAAGCCCATGGTAAATGTGGGACTAAACATATTTGCATTAGCCACAATCCATTGCCTAAAAATTCAAAACCTTATCATTTTGGGTAAAATGATAATCATACCACCATTACATCCATGGGATTAAGAACTATATAAAGTGCTTGAACTTTCATTTGAAGACAAGGTTTTTTCTAAAGAATGGAGTGGGAGATTTGAACCTCTACCCCCATGTAAAATAATAAGGTGCCCCACTACTATACCACATGGTTCATAAAAAATATGAAAGGGGTGAAATTGTATTTAAATGCATTATAGCTATAGACTGTGTATAGGCCATAATACACTAGTTTGTACATATCACCCTTTTTGAAGCACTTAGAGGAATTTTTAGCTCTCGATGTAAACTAGGGGATTGTCTTAGAGTCTGAGATGATTTCAATAGTATGTTGAATAAATTGTATTGGATTTCTTAAGGCCATTTTATAAGTCTATTGTTGAGACTTTTAGTGGAATATCCATAGGATTTTGAGATTGCATTGATGATAGTAAGGTGGAAGGTTTATCCGTGGGTTTTGGGACTTTTTAAAGGTCTATTGCTGATTTCTATGCAGTATTAGAGTATTTATTTGACACTTTTGAGGGTTTGCCATGTACTTAATTTTCAACTAAATGGATTGGTTCATATTATAAGCAAACCCAAAGATGTAGGAATTTGACAAAATCTATTATCAAGTGCTTGTCATAAGTTAATTTTATTTGTGCATTCTTTTTCTAAAATTTGATTAATTTAGTTTATTAATCATTATTGAATGCATAATTAGTCAAATATGACATATTAAAATAAAGTTGAGCACTTTGGGGTTTGAGATAGATATGTTTTAAAAGGTCAAATTCAGTTTCATCTTCCTTTAGTGCTTTTGGAAATTATGTGATTTGACTAAAGGATCTAAGGTAATAATTTTTGCATAGAAATAAGTGCTAGTTTATAGATCATGTTTGGTATCAGATCAGTTAGTATGCTAAGTTTGCTTCTAATTATGCCAATTTAATATTAGTTTAGTTTCCAGTATTATTTTAGACTTTTTGACCTTATTTATAATTCCATTTGCAATGTGCAATCTGTGGAATTAGGTTGTTTGTAGGGAACATGAGGCCATGGGTAAAGCCTTGAAAAGAGAGAGGCTAGATGAGGTTGAAACAATCAATTAGTAGATTTAGGAAGAGCATGATTTTTTGAGAGATAACTTTTACTCCTTATAAGAGGAGATTTCCCACATAAAATTAGAGATGCAAGCCAAAGATGAGCTCTTGGTACATATGTCAAATGAAGAGAAACACTATCTTCATCAAATGCCTTCCACTATAGATGCAAGCACTATGACTGATGAGTACACTACAAGTTGTTCATCTAGTAAGTCCTTTCATTTAGTTTTAGATATTGCTTTTGATAGTTTTGAAAAACACACTAAGGTCATTAGATCTAAACTATTATTGAAAATAGGATTTGATGGAAAGGGCTACGGTAAAAATGGCCAAGGCATTGCTAACCCAATATAGGTAGAGCATAAATCTTTCTATGTATGATTGGGTTATGCTAGTGAGAAAGTGGATGTTGGAGAGATTTCTTTCATTAATGAAAGAGGATAAGCTTATGTCAACCAAGATCTGAGGCCACTAGTAGAGCAAAATTACTCATTATGAAGGAATAATGAATGGTGTAAGAAAATAGGTAAAACATGTATTGATATTTTACCTCCTTATTCTTACACTAGAAAAGGCACCAATAGGATTGTGACTGAAACATTTTTTATATTTGATAAATTTGGTTTCAATATTCCAAAGATGTTACATTCTTTTCCTTGTACATTTTTTGGATTGAATAACCATTGTGTTGCATATTGTTGGAAAAGGCAAGATTTATTGAAGCAACTTGTAGGTGCTAAAGACCATTCTCATACTAGAAAAGTAATAAATGGTAAAGGAATGACCTCACCTAAGAAGATGGATGGTTTTACTCATTATCATGTGAGTTGACATCAGTTGAAAAGTGTTGGAAATTTCAACCATCTCACCATCTTGGCAATGGTAAGAAAAATATGGTTTATAAACCTGTTGATAAGGTAATCAATGAAGTTTTTCTCAGTCCACCCATATAGATGTCAGTAAATCCACTAAGAAAATTAAACACCCTAAATAAGAGAATCTAATAAAGAGGGTTAGTAAATAGTTTCTTAATTTCATGTTGTCATTATTAGTGGACTGATAATGCATTTATGTTGCAAATCAATTTTTGGGATCCTTGTTTTAAGTTGACAAAGGACATTTACCCATGCTTTGATATATGCACTTTGGAGATACTATAGTGGGAACACTTTGAGATAGGTTCATCATGTGAAGTTTTTATGTTTTATAAATATTAATTTTTAGAATATTTAGTTTTAGCTTGATGAGTTTTTTGTTGAATTATTAAGGAATTTAACTTAGGATATTTGATAATAGTTGCATAGGTTGTTGGGTAGGATTTAGCTTTCCCATAGTACATGTTTTATAATACTTGTTATTTTGAGATGCATCTATTTATGGCATGTCTATGTTTGGATTCATTTGTAAGACCCTATTGGGAATTGCCAAAAATGCTAAACATTATACACTATTGGTTATTTCCATAATTGTTTAGAATTTTAAGACCCATGTTTGGGAAATGTATTGCAACATAATCAAAACCAATATTGTATTTTGTGTACATTGACACACTTGTCTTGTAGTTACAGTGGTGATTGTTTCAGTGTTTGGTAGTTCACCACTTATAGGATGTGATAGTGGGTAGAATGTTTGATATATTATGATCTTATTGGTAGTTACAAGATTCAGTACAACTCAGACCTTGTTTTAGGATTATTTACATTTTGAATTATGAATCATATTTTTTTATTATCATATCTATGTTATGATTTGGGTTCTATACTTGATATGTTATAGAGGACCATTCAACAACAACAAAGATCACTAGGCTTATCTATGTAGAGGTTCTTATGAATCCATGCAATAGAGGATGCCATTGCATCCTAGTTATATGTATAGGCTATTGATGGCCATGCAATAGTAGTGGAATTATAGAAGATGTGATCAATTAGTTGTTCCAAGAATTATAGGCATAGTTGTGGAACCTGAGTAGACTGATAAAAACCTATCAAAACTCCTTAAAACTAATTAGAATTTTAGAAGATCAAGTTGGGTACCAAATTTTGGTGGATCAAAAGCCCTCTTATTAGGGAGGATTGATATAAGAGGATCTACATACACTCTAAGATAAAAGTTGTCAAATTGTAGATTAATGCATGACATGATGTAGAGCTTGTCAAGAGCTTTCTAGTGCAATTTGAATGGGTAGATTTAAATATTGTATGCACAATATATCATGCATTGGATTCTTCAAATAAATAGGCAAAAAGGTGACATAGGGTGATGTGGCATAATCCTAGCTTGCCAAATGAACAAATTATGTTATGACACATGGAAATGAGTTTGTAAAAAAAATATTGGTCTTTATACTTCATCTTTGTTAGGCATATATAGACAACTTAAAATAAGTAGGTCAGCTATAAGACCATAGCCGATGGAGTCTATTTTTATTTTAAAAGGGGACCCTACCACCAAAATAACTATGGAGCATTCAACCAGTTAAACATCAACAAGTGTCAAATTATGAGTGGTCCACATGGTGGGTCCTCAATCCACTATGTGGCTTGCCACTACTTCATTTATCTATATTAAAAAATATATTTAATGCTCAATGTCAACTTGAGCTTGATTTAGGATGTTGACTCAAGTTGGAGTGTTGAGCCTTAGTTGAGAAGTAAATACCTGAGTTGGGGTGAAGACCCAAATTGGGATGGAAATCCCAATTCACCCTAGATGCCAATTCAACCTAGATGGGTTGAATTAGGCCCAAGAGAGATACAATTGCCATGGAACATGATATGTGATCCATATTTAAACCCGAATGGGTCAAATTGATCATGATACAGTCCAGAATTATATTTAACATAGATGGGTCCATGAAACACAATAAATCCCAAGCCCAACACAATTTTGAGTCATAAGTGTATCATGGTTGCTGAGTTGGGTTGATCCCTACATCTAATTCCCAATATAGCTCATTGCTCAAGTTGGGTCAAAATCACATCAACATGTTATGTTTGGCACATCAGATTAATGAAGTCACATCCTAAGCTTAGCATGGAACACAATGGGTCAAACCTATTACCCATTAAAATACAATGAAGCACAATCTTATCAACGATTCCCCAACTAGAGTTTTAAATGCACATGAATGGGGAAGCATCCAAAATGGTTTGAAGACAAAGCTAAAAGGTAGGTGAGAGTATATTTAAAGATTCATGATGGAAGCCCATGACAAATGTGGGACTAAATAGATTTACATTAGCCACAATCCACTACCTATGGATTCAAACCCTTATCATTTTGGGTAAAATGATAATAATCCCATTGTTTCATCTATGGGATTAAGCATTATATAAAGTGATTAAAATTATATTTGAAGATAAATATTTTTTGAAGCATGGAGTGGGAGATTTGAATCTCTACCCCCACGTAAACTAATGAGGTGCCCCATTTCTATACCACATATTTCATAAACAATATGAAAGGGGTGAAATTTTATTTAAATGCATTATAGTTGTAGACTATGTATAGGCCATAATAGACGAATTTGTACATATCACCCTTTTTGAAGTACTTAGAGGAATTCTTAGCTCTCAATGTAAACTAGGGAATTTTCCTAGAATCTGAGATGATTTCAATGGTATGTTTAATAACCTATTTTGGATTCATTAAGGAAATTTTATAATTCCATTTTTGAGACTTTTGGTGGAAGATCCATAGGATTGCAAGATTGCATTGATGACAGTAATGTGGAAGGTCTATCCATGGGTTTTGGGACTTTTTGAAGGTTTGTTTCCAATTTGTATGTAGTCTTAGAGTATCCATTTAACAATTTTGAGGGTTGGCCATGTACTCACTTTTTAAGTAAATGGATTGGTTCATATTATAAGTGAACCCAGAGACAGGCAATTGTTGAACTCTATTATCAATTGCTTCTCGTGAGTTGATTTTATTTGTGCATTATTTTTCTACATTTTGATTAATTTAGTTTATTAATCATTATTAAATGCATAATTAGTAAAATAAAACATATTAAAATAAAGTGGATCACTTTAGGGTTTGAGATAAATATGTTTTAAAAGGTCAAATTTAGTTTCATTTTCATTGAGTGTTTCAGGACATTGTGCGATTTGGCTAAAGGATCCAAGGTTAATAAATTTTACATAGAAATAAGTGCTAGCTTATGGATCACATAAGGTGGACATACTAATTTATGTCATTCTTATCTTATACATATATGGTAATGCTTTTTAAGAAGGTTGAAGACCTAACCATCGATGATCAAGATAACTATCAATGGTTAGGTTGATCATAGGTGATTGAGTGCCTAAAGAAAAATGGGTGAAGATAGATTTAAAAAGGGGTTGATTAAAAGGGTGTTCAAAGTTTTAAGTTAATAAGTGAGCTTAGTTAACTAAGTGGTCAACTAGCTTTCAGGTTGGGTAGGGGTCTAAGGCATTTTGAGATCTAAAACTATAATTTGTAATTTTTGAGTCTACATTTTGCCCCTTTTTGTTATGTAGCTTTGAATTAACAAGATAAAAAATGAAAATGGATTATTGGTCAGGGTTTGATTACCCCAAGTATGGGAGAAGGTGTTTCCCCTCAAATTGGGAGTTGATTAAGTGAAAAAAAATTAGGTTAGGGTTTTATAAGTTGTATATGGTGAGTAATGAGTTAGGTGACAAAAAGGGTTGGGCATTTAAAATTCAAATATGCACTCAAAATGTGACTAAGTACATTATTCAAGATTGCACAAAGACTAAAGTTACCAATGTTGGTAAAAATAAGGTCAGTTCTAGAGTAATGTATGAAAGGGGTAATTAGTCCATAGTGTTAGTCATAGTCAATCAAGTCATTCTTATCAAACCATCTAGATAGGGTTTATGTTTCCATAGTTATCCAAGGTATAAAATTCTCCCTTGAGAAACACAAATGGTTTGGTCATGCACAAGGTGGTGCAAATATACAAAATTTTAATATGGAAATGTTGGTTAGTGTAGTCAAAATGGCCAATCAAGGTCATCACAAAACATGCAAATAGTTTGCATAGAAAATGACCAACATCAAGGTGGATGTGGTCAAATGGGTGGTTAGAGAAGTGTAATTTCTAAAAGTTCAAGTTCTAGTGGATTGGAGATTAGGTAATATCCAAAAGTGAGGACCTCGGTGAGGTGCTTAAAAATTAGAAAATGTAGGAGACCTTGACCATCGATGGTCAGGTGTTCCTAGGGTTGACTATCAATAGTCACCCTGATTGTTAGTGGTTAAGGAAGAACCCTAAAAATCCAAAACATAAAAAGTGAAAAGGAAAAGTCATTTTCAATTTTGACTTTGGTTTTTTTTGGTTTAGTGTTTTCATGTATTTTGGCATTTTATGTTTGAGCTTTATAAGTTGAATGTGTTGTGAGTATTTGAGTGCATGTGTTTGAGGTTAACAAAGGGTTGATGAGATAGAGGGTATATGAGGACATGATTGAGTAGTGGGATGTAGGCTCTGACCATGTCATTGATCATGCAATGAGCTAAGGGATGTTTTGAATTTGATAGGTAGTTGATTTTTCTAGTTTAAAGTTATAATAGAGTATTTTTAATTAATTTTGATGGTACCTTGGAATTAGTTTAGGCAGTTTATAGGGGATGCTTTCCCTAATTTAGTTTTTATGTGAAATTAGTCAATTGAGTGGGTGAAATTGATATTTTAATGGTGTATGTGGTTGGTAATGGGTTGTAAGATAGTGTTAGATAAGTTAAATTTTAGATAGAGGTGTGTTGCTAAGGAGTTAGGTAGGAAATGGTGGTAGGGTTTCACCATCAGCGGCCACACATAGTGACTTTCAATGGTTTGACCCAACCATTGGCAATTGAACATCAACGTAATAAGGTACCAAGGGACAATCAACATTTTAATGAACCATCATTGGTCGAAGGGTATAGTGAGAGTTTTGTTATAAATTTTGTGAAGGTTTGAAAATTTTCTAAAGTTATTTTAAAGTTTTGTTAAATTTTGTGAAAAGATGTTAAAGTTTGAAAGTGTTGTTAAGGCTTGTAAATTTTCTTAAAGTTTGGAAGTTTTGTTAAGGTTTGGAAAAGTTTTGTTAAAGTGTTTAATAGTTATGTTAAGTTGTTTAAAAAAGGTCACATGTAATTTTAATAGGATGAGGTGTTTAAAAAGTGTTGGTGGGTATAGTTAGGTGGGATAAATGTTAGGTGTTTAAAATAGTGTGTTAGGATTAGTGTTAAACAACTTTAGTGAATGTTGTACAGAAGAGGGAAATTATTCATGATAGATTATTGAGGTGTTAAAATGTATGTAGATAGAGGCATAATATTTTCTAATTATTAGAGGTAAGATGGGAAATGTAATTGGTTAGGTTAGAATGGGTTGAAAAAGGTAGTGTAGGTTGGTAGTGAGCTATGTGTGCATGTTAATATGACTGATTTGTAGGCATAAAACCATATTTATATGAGGGAATAATTCCCTAAGATCTTCATAGAGGTTTGTGAAGGGATGATCGATGATGAGTGGAGACACATGGAGGAGGTTGGCTTAGGGGCCATGAGACACTAGCAATACCTATTATAAGATGTAGTGATGATCATGGCCCTTATCAAGATATGGGACATATCCATAAACATGTTTTTGTTACCAACTAGGTAGATGAGCATCCTACTAGAGGATGTGCCTAGGATTACACAACAACCCATTCAAGGGGAGCTAATTTACCACATAGAAAGTGAGGAGAGGGGTAACCACATGGATCTGATAGATAGAGAAGATCGAGTCCATGATAGGTATCATGTGGGTGGTATTTTCAAGGGGACACTATACCAAAGGGCTCCAAGGTAAAAATGCTTGCTTACAATGATGATTATAGACATATCTTATTTTATGTTGCCTAATTTGAACAATGGTTAAATTCCATACCTATTAATAGGGGTGTTGGTGGAGATGTTATTGGGGAGGATTGTGTTTGGGTGGTAACCAGTGTTATTAGTCTAGATCTATAGGGATATTTGGGTATTTAGATCACATAAGTGATATGGGATTAGTGTGGGATTTTTTCTCCATTGCTAGGCATCTAATCATATTTGGGTGATGAGATATTTGGGGCTACCATGGGATGGCTATGTACTGATGGACTATAGAGTGGGTGTTTTAAGATGGAGAGGGGATTACACATTAATAGGGGCTATTGGTGGTGCAAGGGCCATTGATTAGTTCAGGGATGCTTTAGAGGGATTGGTGGTGGGTGACATATTTTGGGGGCCATATGTTGGATAGATTAGGTAGGCTTAATATAGTTATCACACTTTATGACTTCAGAGCTGGAGATGGATATATGGGAAGTAGGATGGTGAGACTAAGCTAATCTCATTCGATTGAATTAGGATGTAGTTTGGCCACGTGCATGGGATTCCACCAAATTTTCCAAGAGATAGGAGGGAGGATGTAAATTTATAGCTCCTAGAACTACAACCTTAAGATATTATTTTGGACCATGAGGAGCTACCATCAAGAGCCACAATAGATGATGCTAGTGTTGTGAATGGTTATGTGGCGTGGTACTAGGCCTGATATGTAATTACCAATTTTAGATGGGATGATGGTGGGAGATAGAAAATGGATGTGGATCTAGCTAGGGCATGGACACAAGGTGGTGGGTAGGATGGATAGGTTGTAGTAGCACTAGAAGTTGTACAAGCCTAAATCATAGGCTTATAAGGATAGGTTACCACATTATAGGGTTATATTGTCACCTTACAAGGTCAAGTGGCCACTTTGATAGGAGAGTGAGATCAAGAAAGGATCTCTCTTAATTTAGTGACCCAAGAGAGAGATACCTTGAGATAGAGGGTAGGAACAATAGTATCACTAGTAGGAAGACCACCTAATATGATTCCAATGACATGGTACCTAGCTATAATTGAAGAGTTGAGATATTATAAGGTGATAGTGCTAGCATAGTTTCTATTAGAGATTTGATATAGATATTACATGGATAGCTAATTAGGTGGTCCATATATAGCTAATCCAAGATATTGGGCCTCTATAATGGGTTAGGTAGGGAGATTATGGGGACCACCACTAGATGTAGTGTAAGTGTAGGTGCAAGTACAGGTGAAGGTATGTCTAGGGGTTGTGGTGCCCTAGGGGCCTGATATATGAGATTATATGATGTATATGTTTTTGTTTTTGACATCAACCTATGCATCAATGACATAAGATGTACATGAGAGAGATATTTATACATTCTTACTTGTATTTCTTATTGAGAATTCTATACTCATTGACATGTATTGATTTTATTATGATGTATATGATGATGAGGTTTTATGTTGATTATGGATGTTGATTAATGTTGATAGTTTTTATGGTTGTTGTGTTTATTTTGATGTTTTGAGATATTTATGGATGATGCTTATGAAATTTATGGTTCAATGTTATAGATATGTGGTAATGTTTATGGATGTTCATGATGTATGTTTTGTTATTATGAGAAAATAGGTTGCTCATGACCCATACTTTATGAGATGATATGCGGGCTAGTAGTTTAGACATGTGATGATGATGAGGATGATGATTATGGATGATTTTTTTAAGTTAGATGATGATGTGATGAAGGAAATGAAACATGATGGTGATGAGATGTTTCATCTTATGATGAATATTTTAATATGTCTATAGTTTAGGTGATGTTTGGGTTTACACATAGTGGATGATGTGTTTTTTCATAGATGTCACCATGGATATGTGTTTGATGGTTTTTATTATGGTTTGTTTGATGATGTTTATTTATATGATGATGTGGTTAATAGAGAGAATTTATATATGATGATGTGATTCATAGATAGGAGTATGGATGGTTTAGTCATGGTTGTTTAAGATGTGATGTGCTAATGTTTTAAATTTTTGTTGTGTATGGGAATTATAGATATGACATGGTCTATGATGTTTATTGATATGATGTGGTTTATGTTTTTTATGTTATGAGAAATGATTATTTCTCTGATGATAATGATGTGGAGATGTGATTATTGATGTTTTATGGTTTTGATGTTTTTTTCATGGATAGGATATGGTTTATGGACATGGTTCATAATGTTATGATGTATATGGATTATTGCATTGATGAGAATGATGTTTTGAATGTTTTTATATGATATGTGATATGGGGATATAATGAAAACACATAAAGTAGGTTTAGATAACACACTAAATCTAGAAAAAAGAGAAGAATCATGAGACATATGTCCACATGAACTAATTAATAGAGGGTAAAAAAAAGGCATGATGTGTTAACAAAAGAAGGGACATAGATACAAAGCATTAAGAGGCTCATGTTATGGTTTGCCTTTGACAGAGGAAAAATGATAAGCACCTGATCCATACTTATGGGTTATGATGTAGGGTCTAAGCTAATTGAAAGAAAACATGCCTCTTTTGCTTTTCTCCATGTTAGTTATAAGTTGGTTTTCCTTAAGGATGAGATCTCTAATATTAAATTCTTGCTCTTTCAAGTGTTTTTTGTAAGCATGCTTGATTAATTATTGACAAACACAAAAATGTTTAATCACTACAAGGTGATGTTCATTAAAGAGTTTAAGTTATGTGAGGCATTCCTGATGATAGTCACTCTCAGAATGGATCTCATGTAAAGATATATGAAGATAGGGAATATATACTTCAAGAGGCAAGACTACATCTACTCTAAATATGATAAAGAAAGGGGTAACACCCATAAAGGTTCTAATGCTATCACATCCCCTTTTTAGTTGACATGTTTAGAGTTGATGGTTAGCCTATTATGCGATCCTCATAGACTAATAGGATGGTTAGAGGGTCTTGATGGAGATTGGCTTGGCTTCATTTAGCAAAAATTTTCCAGTTGGCTTTCGTTTGGGCTCGATCAGACATGTATTGAGGGAGATATTAATATTTGATTGATTTAATCAAATATTATTTATTTGGTCTATTTTTAATTTAGAAACCCTAATTATAATTTAAGAAACCCTAATTAGGGAAAGCATATCTTTTTGAGGGTATAAGGGTTTCTCATGGGAGGCCAATATGGATTATGCATTGATTATTGACTATTGATTTTGAAGAATTCTTCTGTGAAGACTAAGCCAAGGGTTCTAGGATTCCATTTGCATTGGAGAGCATCCACTCTTCAGTGTGTGTGATTCAGAGGTTGTGAAAGATCAACCAATTTATTGCCAAATTGAGAGATAGCTTCCTACAGAAGTTATCATAGAGGTTTACAGGTTTGAGAGATAACTTCACACAAAAGTTATCATAGTGTTTTAGGTATTTATTTATTAAGTTTGATTAAATAAATTATATAGATAAAGATTTATCTATATTAGAACCATATATCTTCATATCAGGGGTTGAAACAAATAGGGTGTGCTTTATTGGTAGTCGTACGAAGTTCATATAGATCTGTATAGATTTGCATAGAGACTGACATCGGTAGAAAGAGATCCACAAAGACCGACATTAGCCATCTGTAGACTGATGTTGGTAGAGAAGCTGATTGATAGAGACTGATGATGGCAATTTATCAACTGATGATGGCCTTATAACTGATGTCGGTGACTGTGTGTCGATGCAGCGAACCTGAGCAGTCCAAATTGCAAGTTTATTTCTAGTTTGCTAGAGTAATCATGTTTTAAAGATAATATTTTAATATTATTTTATATGCATGAGAGAGGACTGTAATTATAATCATCTAAACAAGTGATAAGATCTTTGATTTGTTTTTGAGAGATTATATTGTGGTAGATTTATTTATTTGAAGATATTTTGCAAAATCATATCTTTGTTTAGAGCTTTTGTCTTTTTATATTCCCAATTGGTTGGGGATATTACAGTGATATCAGAGCTAAATCTTTCCATCTTGAGGGTTTATAGATCTTATGCAGCCATAAGAGTTAAGACCACATAGGTATAACACACACAATAGAGCCTTACATGAAGGTACCCAGGTGTTAGAGTAGCCACCAATCATCATGAGTGACAGACATGAGGGTAACCCAACTAGGGGCCATAGGTATGATGATGATCAGGACACCAGAGAATTCCACTATGCTATGATGATAGGCCAACAACAGATGAATCAGGTAATACAGAGACTCACTACTATGGTAGAGAGGATGAGCACACCTATTAGATAGAATGGAGAATAAGGAGATAACAAGAGTGCTACTATTAATCAGAGACCACAACAGGCCCACTCCAGAATAGCTAATAGACCTACCCATCCTATGTTTGTTTAAGAGGAACCAGAGGCTCTAGCAGAGGAAGAGATAGGAGATTCCCAATTTGTAGATGTTTTTATGGCTGTAAATGATGAGTGGGACTTATTATCTCCTCATGTTTAGGAGAGGATGTCCTTTGATCATTTTGTTAATTTGAGGAGAGAGCACTATAGATTGGTTAGATAGGAGAGGAGGCATAAAGGTCAACTCAGTGAGTTGAAGAAGGCTACTGGTAAGCTTTCTTTAACTAATTTTGATGGTAGTGGCAAGATGACAGCTCAAGCTTGGGTTCATATGCTTGACACATTCTTGGCATTAAGGCCAATGATAGAGATAGAGGCCATCAAATATGCCACTTTTCACTTGGATGGAGTAGCACATGATTAGTGGTACCATGGTATGGTAACACTTCACCATAACCAGGTGACAGAGTACCAGGACTTTGTGGATAGATTGGTTGAGTGGTTTGACAGGAAAGATCTCAAGGTTTACTTTTGAGATCTAGCATAGTTGAGACAAACAGGGAACTTGGAGTCCTTCATTGGTGAGTTTCAGAGATTGACAGTCATGGTGCCAAATATTTCATAGCGTAGATTGGTAGTTCTCTTCATGGAGGGATTGACATAACCATTGAGAGGTTGGATCAAAGCCTTTGATCCTCCTTCATTACAGATAGCTATGAATAAGGTGTGTAGTATGGAGATGGTATCCCCATCCAATAAATCTAACTCAGGAGGTACTTCTTCATCCAGGGACCATAAGTGCTTCAACGATAATAGAGAGAGACTAGATTTTAACAAAGATAAATCAGGTGTTAAGAATGATTCTAAGGCAAATCTTGTAGCACCACCTTTGGATCGAGAGGCTCTTAAAAATCTACATGGGAAGAAGCTTTGCTTCTATTGCAAAGGTCCCTATGATGCCAATCATGATTGTCCTTTGAGGCCTAAGGGCAAGGCAAATCATGTGATGTGGGCATATTATGAGGATTTAGATTCAGAAGATTTTGAATAGTAGAATGGTTCTAAGGAGGCAAAGGCTTGAAAGCCTAAGGCATAGGCAAATTTAAAGCTTCACATATAGGAGGCATGCCTATCCAGCATTCAGTTGGATGAATCATTTAAACTCCATGGAGTTTTGGCAGGGCAGAAGGTCATCACCCTTCTTGATATAGGAGCCACACATAATTTCATAGATGCTACATTTGTGGAGAAGAGTGGACTCACTACTAAAGATTTTAAGGGAATTAGAGTTAAGGTAGTCGATGGTCACACTCTTAGGTGTGAGCATATGATTAGAGACCTCCCATTATGCTTGAATAACTATGAGTTCAACGCTAATTATTATGTGATGAACATGGGGGATATAGACTTAGTCTTGGGTATGAAGTGGCTTCATTCATTTGACTAAGTTACTCTTCATCTCAAGGACATGGAGGTTTGCTTTGATGTTGATGGGAAGACACATATTCTTCAGGCAATATGGGGAAGCAGCTTCAAATATATGTTTTTTCATTGGATGGAGAGGCTCATACAACATGACATGATAGAGTGTGCTACTGAGTGCACATTGGCACCAACACAGGAGAGACATGTGGATGAGCCTTGTCTTGGGGTGAGTTAAATTCTAGAGATAGCACATGTGGTAGGGACTCAGCTTTATTTTATAGATGGGTCACAGGTTGATGATGATATGAGTATGTCTAGCATTCATATTCCAGATTCAGATATTATTCAGGTAAGGAGTTTACTTGAGTTGCCGGTTGATTTTCATTTATGGATTAGATGTTGGGATTCTTATCTAAGTACTAGGGATGATGTGACTCCATTAGATGAGAGTTGTAATGGACATGGCATGGAGTTTGTATTGATTGACAGTGGTGGAGATCATGACTACATTTGGGATCCAGGTGGATTGATTGATTTATCATTCAACGATTGCTTGATGGCAAGCAATTTTAGGAGGGGCGGATTGTCATGTCCCCTTTTTAGTTGACATGTTTAGAGTTGATGGTTAGCCTATTATGTGATCCTCATAGGCTGATAGGATGGTTAGAGGGTCTTGATGGAGATTGGCTTGGCTTCATTTAGTAAAATTTTTCTAGTTGGCTTTCGTTTGGGCTCGATCAAACATGTATTGAGGGAGATATTAATATTTGATTGATTTAATCAAATATTAATTATTTGGTCTATTTTTAATTTAGAAACCCTAATTCTAATTTAAGAAACCTAATTAGGGCAAGCATAACTTTTTGAGGGTATAAGGGTTTCTCATGGGAGGCCATTATGGATTATGCATTGATTATTGACTATTGATTTTGAAGAATTCTTCTGTGAAGACTTAGCCAAGGGTTCCAGGATTCTATTTGCATTGGAGAACATCCACTCTTCAGTGTGTGTGATTTAGAGGTTGTGAAAGATTAGCCAATTTATTGCCAAATTGAGAGATAGCTTCATACAGAAGTTATCACAGAGGTTTACAGGTTTGAGAGATAACTTCACACAGAAGTTATCACAGTAGTTCAGGTATTTATTTTATTAAATTTGATTCAATAAATTATATAGATAAAGATTTTTATGTATTAGAACCATACATCTTCAGATCAGGGGTTGAAACAAATAGGGTGTGCTTTATTGGTGGCCGTATGAAGTCCATACAGATCCATATAGATTCACACAGAGACCGGCATCAGTAGGAAGAGATCCACAGAGACCGACATCGGCCATCTGTAGACCAACGTCGGTAGAGAAGCCAACCAATAGAGACTAATGACGGTAGTTTATCGACTGATAATAGCCTTATAACCGATGTTAGTGGCTATGTGTCGATGTAGTGAACCCGAGCAATCCAAATTGCAAGTTTATTTCTAGTTTGCTAGATTAATTAGGTTTTTAAGACAGTATTTTAATATTCTTTTATATGCATGAGAGAGGACTATAATTTTAATCATCTAAACAAGTGATAAGATCTTTGATTTGTTATTGAGAGATTATATTGTGGTAGATTTATTTATTTGAAGATATTTTGCAAAATCATATCTTTGTTCAGAGCTTTTGTCTTTTTATATTCC
Organism: Torreya grandis; assembly: GCA_037957365.1. Classification (NCBI taxonomy): domain Eukaryota; kingdom Viridiplantae; phylum Streptophyta; class Pinopsida; order Cupressales; family Taxaceae; genus Torreya; species Torreya grandis. Next base: position 2,349,348 of record JARHVA010002439.1, read on the forward strand.
CAATTGGTTGGGGATATTACAAATGCTAGTGTGATAGGTCCATAAAGTTAAAGGGATGTGTAAGTGCCAATCCTAACCTAAATCACTTATTTCTTTGGTTAAATTTTTGTTAAGGGAATTGTTAGAGGATTTTGCCTATCCACTCACTTATGGATGTTAAGGAAAGGAAAATATTAACTTGATACCAAAAGCATCACAAATACCATGGGCTTTCTTTTTTTTTAAATATTTGCCATTATCAATGATGATCTTATGGGGAACACCACAGTGATAGATGATATGGTGATTGATGAAATCAATAATATTTTTATATTTGGTCAAGATAAGAGGAATGGATTTCACCCATTTGGTGAAATATTCAATGATGATAATGATAGATTGGTGTCATCGTGAAGAATGAGGATTGATTTCTCTAATAAGGTTAAGACCCCATTGTGAGAAGGGCCAATAGTCTTTGGATAATTGAAGGCCATGGGTAGGTGCATGTGTAATTTAGTAAGTTATTAAAATTTGACACACTTATTTACATAATCATAATAATCTTGATTGAGGTTGGGCCGATAATATTCAAGGAAAGGGATATTTTAATAGTGGTTATGCCACTAAACTATCCCACACATATTATTTCATGTGTTTCCTTGATAGCATGAGAAGCCTCATGACTATTCAGGTAATAGAGAAGGAGGCCATCAAAGCCACTTTTATTAAAGAATCCCCCTAGTATGGTATAATAATAGGTACTATGAATAAAGCCTCTTTAGTAATTCCTCTAAAGGTTGGGAGGAACAATGTCAAGGTTAAGGTAGTTAAAATTTTGGTCATACCAAATGTTAGAAGGAGATGCTTCCACAATACAAATGGTATGAAGGTCAAAAATGATATATGAAGGTGTGATAAAATGATGGATGGTGACAAATAGTTTAGACTTGATAGGTTAAGATGGAATTTGGGAAGCAAGGAAAGCCATCGTATCCATGAATTTGTTGGTACATCAAGGAAATGACTGGATAAGTTAATACTTAAATGATGCTAAGATTGAATAAAATAGGAGTTTGTAATTTTTTAAGACATCATTTTTACATTGATAAGATCCATTGACTTAGTTGACTATAAGTTAGGAGTTTCCAAAGACACTGATGGTCTTAACTCCCAAGGTTAGAGTAGTTTTGAGACCTATGACTAGGGATTCATACTCAACCATGTTGTTAGTACACTCAAAGTCAAGTTTAAAGGAATTTGGAAGAGTATAAACATTAATGGGAGTGAGAATAACTATAACACCCATACCATGTTGGAATTTAGAGCCATTAAAAAATATGGTTATTTGGTAGGTGGGTTTCTCTTAGGAAAGAGTTGAGATGGACTCATCTGGAAAAGCAAGAGGAAGTGGTTGATTGTCTAGTAGAGGAGATTTAGCCAATTGGTTGGTGATGACCTACCCATTAATGGAATTTTACTAAAGGAACTCAAGATCAAACTTAGCTATGATCATGAGTTAATTATATATACATTGATTTTAATATGGTTTAGAGTGCATGTACTTGAGTGGGTTGGTGTTAGTGATGATAGATTTTGTGATTAAGAAGATAGTGATGAATTTTTGAAGCCACAAAGACTAAGGTGAGGTAAATTTTCTTAAGATGGGTATACCGAGTATAATATTCTATAAGTGTGTAACTAATGTAATAGATGGCTTGATAATTATTTTATTCATCATAGTGAGTGAGTATTGCCCCTAGGGAATGGTCAGTGGTGGATATATAAAGGTAGAAGGGATGATCTACCCTAGGAGGGATGAGGATAGGTGAAGAGAAAAGGTCCTCCTTGATTGAATCAAAGGATTTTTTATAGTCCTTGGTCTACTTAAAAGAGGTGTCTTTCTTGAGGAGATGGTGAAAGGGTTGATGTCCATTTTATAACTAGAGGATGAATTAATAAATAGATTGGAGCTTCCCCTACAAGATATAGAGTTGACTAATATTAGTAGGTGGAGGCATCTCTAATATTTCTCTGAATTTGGTAGGATCCACTTTAATTTCTCAAAGAGAGATGATAAATTGAAGAAGCTTTCTAGATAAGAACCCAAAAATATATTGCTTAAGGTTGAGTCTGACATGATAATGGATTATTCAGTCGAAGATGATTGTGAGAATAACTAGGTGATCCTTATGGTATTTGGATTTCCCAAAGAGATCATCCACATAGTATTATATAATTTTATGGATGAGATCATGAAAGATTTATGTTATGGCACACTGAAATATTTTTTTAGTGTTCTTGAGAACAAAAGGCATGACTCTGTAAAATAAAGTTCCCCATGGGGTTATAAAATAAGTTTTATGCTAATATTTGAGAGCAATCAACATCTGATTATATCTTGAGAAACCATCCATGATAGATAACATCTTGTGTCCAATTGTAACATCAACAAGTTGGTCAATGTTTGGAAAAGGAATGTCATCCTTTGGTCAAGTGAGGTTGAGGTCATTAAGGTTGATGCAAAGGTGAAGTCCCCCTATGGGCTTTGTGATGAAAATGATGTTATAAACCCATTATAGATAGTTGATGGGTTGAATTAAGTTGACAAATAAGACACACTAAAGTTATTCTTTGACTATAAGGGTGATGTAAGGGTGCATCCTATGATGTTTTTGTCAAACTAGCTTAACCTTAGGATGGGTGATAATGTTGTGAAGGGCAATAGAAGGGTCAATCTAAACATATCCTGATAAGATCAAGTAAATATGATGCTATTATCATAAAATAAAGAAGGGTAATATTATTTCTCCATGAAATTTAAGGATTTGTCAATCTTGACAATATGGGGGTTATCTCGAGTACCCAATTTGACATCGAATTGTTCATTCAACATGGTTTTATTCTTAGGAGGAAGAGATTTATGAATAGAGGAATCCCCCACATCAAGGTAGGTGAGAATGGAATCATAATCTTAATGTTGTATGGTATTCATGGTAGGAGAATCATTTTATACCATTTCAAGATGGATGAGAGAAAATATTTTAGTTTGATTATTCTTTTAATAGGTCAAAGGGCCCAAACTAATGATATTGATTAAAAAAATTAGATGAGATGATATCAAAGTCTTAAAAATTTGAGGGAGATGGGGTTGGTGAGGATATAACATCCTCATCAATGGTGGTGATGGGTTTTTATGAGATGGGTTCTTCTAGTGGTATGAACCCAAGGCTGAATAACTCATGAGGTTTATGAGTTTTGATTATGGGTAACTCATGAGGTCCCTATTCATAGAGGCCTAGGACAAACCCCATACAAGCATACCTATAAAGGTAAGTTTTAGAAAAGGATGGTTTGTCCAATTAGGAGAAATCAATGGTCAATTGTCAAATGGATGAGGTAATGGCAGAAGAGAAAAGCGGTTGATCAAATCCCCCATATATGAAATTTGTTTGATGGTTGGGGAGCTTGAAAGGGATGATGGTTTAAATGTTAGGATCATATGAAAGGTCATGTTATAGGTTCCCATACTCTTATAGAGTAGGTAAAACATCCAAGGCTAAAATATGATAGTCCCTAAGGGAGAGACATTTGAATGTGGGTTCAGAGGGGTCCTTTATGGGAATCTAGGAAGAAGGGATAAATGACCTAATTGAATATTCATCATTATTATGGGTGGGAGTATGATGGGTTTTGGATGGTAGTGAGGTAGTGTTGTTAGTGGTTGATGGTGAGGTGGATGAGGGATGAATAAGAACATTATTACACTGATATGTCATATTACAAGAGGCCAAAGGACTAGGGTTAGCTTTAAGGGTAACAACTTGACCTTCATGCCTAAATTTGACACATCGATGTAAGGTAGAAGGGACAAAACTCATGGCACATATCCAAGGGTGTCCAAGTAACATATTGTATTATAACTCACCTTCTATAATGTAAAATAATTCAATAATGGTATGATGTCCCAAGTAGATATGGAGGATAATTGTCCCCAAAGTAGTGGCCATGGTATCATCGAAGGAGTGAAGGACTACTACACTTTCCAACATGATGTTCTTGGGTAGTTGAAGTTGGTCATATGTATGGGAGGAGATAATGTTGATGTTAGCTCCTCTATCAATCATTACCCTTTTTATGTAGGTTTGAATAATATACATAGTGATGAAGAGGGGAGGATTGAGATCCTTACTATGAACAAGATGTATTTTAGAATCCTAAAAGGTAATGAAGGTAGAAAGTTAGAGGGATCCAACAAAGGGTGTAAGAGGTAGAGGGTCATCTGGTTGAACCTCTATAGATTATAGAGCCTTTATTAGTGTTAGATGATGGTGAGACAAGGTGTTGATCAGTTTAAAGAGGCTTATTTTCATTGATGTTTAGTGAATTTGTTTCAATACTATCTATTGGATGGATTTATAAGGGTTGAGGGAAAGGCTCCCAAAATGCACACTTTGAATTTTTATGGTTGTGAAGGTGAGGGTAAAGGTGTTTAGATTTGGTTGGAGGGTTAAAGGGCATTTCCATAGAATAAACACTTTAGCTTTTCCCTTATCCTTATATTGGGCTTGAGATCAGGTAACCATATGAATAGTGTGGATGAGGGGATTTTCTAGGCTAGATGGTTACTTAGGTTCCTCCTCCTCACTCTTGGGTGAGAGCAAGGGTATAGGTAAATGTTGGATATGTTGGTTGGGTAGTTAGCTTGGTAATGGAGGTAAGATAGGTTCATCTAATAATAGATCATCCTCATCATATAGGCTATGAACAAGTGCCTAGAGAGATTTATATTTCTTTTTGTCATGTCTAGGTGCCCTATGGTATGCACAAATAAAGTTATCATTGAACTAGGAGGGTTTCGTATTGGAAGGGTAGAATGGTTTGATAGGTCGTAAGCTAAAATAAGAAGTTTGAAACAACCTTTTCAGGATGGTTGAATAAGATTAATTCAAAGGTGTTGGAGGTGATGGTTTTATAGTATTAGGGATGTGAACCTTCTTAGAAGTAATTTTCACCCTAGAAGTTATAGGTGGTGGAATGGTTTTAGTTGGTGGTTAGGATAGCTTATTATGGCTAGTTTCAAGGTAAATGATTTTAAAGTGGAAGATTTGGATTATGAGGGGTTGGATATAGGTGGGAAAGTAGAGGTAGATAGGTTAGTTAATAATTATGGAGAACTATATGGTTTGATGGGTGTGGGCATAGGTAGAGAAAAAGGGGATGGTTTACTAGAGGAAGAATAGGTAGTTAGAATGATAGAAGGATGGGGTCCTAAGATAGAAGGTAAGTGGGAAGAAGGTGGTATGGGTCTATTTTGAGGTAGATATTTTGGTAACTCTACCTTCTTGATTGGTTTAGTTGGGGGTTTCTTTATTGGACTAGATGGAGTTAAGTCCAATTTCAAAGAAGGGTGAGTATGTCTAGGTGTGGGACTAATTCATAGATTCATGATAGGTTTGGTGAGAGAGGCATAATGTGATTTTTCAATGTTAAATATACATAAGTGGGGTAGTTTACTTATGGTTTTAGAAAAAGAGGTGTTTGATGAAGAGGTAATAATTGGTTTAAGGGTGGATGCAAGGGAGGTTGATGACTCAGATTTATTTTGGTAAGGGAGCCCAAGATGATGTTTGAAGGTGGATCTATCAAGGTTGGGTTGAGAAGTGAAATATAAACTTTGGAATATTTTATAAAATGGCTTGTATATGGGTTTGGTTCCTTGGTTATTTCTTTCAAAAGTTAATCCCCTAGGTGGAGGAGAGGGAATGGCTCCTTCATCTTTGTTTTTGATGGAAGATTCTTAAATTAGTGGTTGGGTGAATGAGGCAATATATTATTTTGGGATGGTTTTCAAAGGGATAATGGGTGGTTCTATGATGGAGGAAGTAGGTGTGGTGTCCTCAAGTGAAGGAACAGACATGGTTGCTTCCTTTATTTAGGTGTCTAAAGGATTGGTGGGCAATTCTACCACTTCATTAGGTGGATTGGAAGAGGAATAAATGGTTAAATCAAAAGTTTTCTCATTTGGTTTCTCCATAAAATGATAGGTAGATAAATCTAAGGTCTCATCAAGTGGAGAAAGAGGGTGGTTGATTCTTCCATTTGGGTATCGAAAGGAATAGGAGGTGAGTTCACCATTTTCATAAGTGAAAAGAAGGAAGAGGTGTTTGAGGTAATGATGTCCTTAATAATGGTATCAATAATAATAATGTTGATTGTATGTGCCTCATGAGAGTGAGATGATTGTCATTTTTTATATTGGTGATCGGTCAAAGGAGCATGATTTGGAAAAGCGTTGCAAAATATTTTGAGGGATTGATTGGGAGGTGCATTGGGATTATCAAAAAAAAGTTCTCCACTATCAATTAAGCTTTGGATAAGAATTTTTAAGGTATTAAATCTATGAATGTCATGTCTTATAACTTGATGAAAAGCACAATGGTAATTCTCATTGTACTAACTAGGCATGGGGTGACAAACATCAAATTTTTGGGGTGGTTTGATAGGTGGAAGTTGGATGATGTTAGCTTTGAGAAATTTTTCAAAAACTAAAGCATAATACTCCCCTATGGGAGTGAATTATTTTGGAGGAGCTTAGTTTTATATTTAGCTTTGTTGGTAGGAAGATTGGAAGAAATGGGTTGATGGGGTTGGTTAATAGTTAGTATTGGCATAGTTTTTAGGACCACTGAGTTTTTGGATGCTTTTATCTTGGTATTGGGATGGCTAGGTTGGTTAGTGGTTTTGATGGTGAAAGGATCATTGGATTTAAATATATAATTATTGTTCTATAGTTTTAATTTCCCCTCATTAATGGCTCAATTTTCAAGTTTACGTGTCATGGTGAATGCCTCATCAAAGGTCCTAAAAGTTTTAACTTAAAGAGTGGGGGAAATATCTTTAATACAACCCCAAGACAAGATTTTAATTATTTCAAGTTAGGGTAAGGATAAATAAAGTTGGTTGATGAGACCTCTCCATCTAGCTACAAAATCGATAATTGATTCATCATCAAATTACCTAATAGAATATATGTTAGTATTAGAAACCTTTTCAGATATATTTATTGAGAAATGATCTAAAAAGATTTGGGCTAGTTGGGAGAAGGAAAAGATAGAGTGCTTGGTGATTACACTATACCAATCAAGGGCTATTCTTAATAAAGACATGGGGAAGGTATGTAGGAGGAGAGCATCATCATATGCAATCAAATAACAATGACTAAATGATCTTAAATGTTATTAGGGGTCCTCATTGCCTTGGAACTTGGAAAACTTGGGTAATTAACATTGAGGAGGAAAATAATGGATAGGCATAGATGGATGGGATCATTATAGATCTGATCATAGGATAAAAGGTTGTGAGACCTAAAGATATATGACTCTAGGTTGGTCTTTTTGTCCATTAACATCTTGACCAAATATGTTGGAGGTTGGGAAGCTACATAATTAGGTGGTAAATTTTGTTGAGGTTAGGTGCCAAAAATGTATGGATAAGTTGTAGAAGGTGATGAAGAAGCCACATATTGTTAAGTGGTCATAGGAGGTTGAGATGGTGCCACATAAGGGTTGATTGACACAAACAGTTGGGTGGAAGGTGTTATGTATCATTATGGGTAAGAAAAATATTGGTAAGATGTATGGGTACTTATTGGGGGGCTGATATGGGTTGGTTTAGAGGTTTGTCTATGTTGGTGGATGGTGGTATGGATGTAGATTGGGTTGGAGGTATGAAATTACTAGTTGGTTATTAGTGGGTGGTAACTCTAGTGCTAATAGGTTAAAGTGTTTGAGATATGGAAAGTAACAAACTCTAAAGTGCAGTAGATAATGGTGGGTCAATTAAACTAAGGGGAATGGCATAAATAGGGGAGGAAGATACCCCCATGGTAAAAGTAGTATAGGTGACAAGAGCTAAAGTTGATCCAATTTTGGAGGTATTGGTTAGGGTAGTAGGTGTTTGGTTATTAGTTGAGATGTTGGATGGAGTTTGGGGAGTGGTAGTAGGTGGGATATTGGAAGAATAATAGGCTTGGGTGAGCATGGATTGGGTTAAATTGGCACCCACTAGAAGATGGGTAGGCATACCATAAGGTTGATCCATATAAAGAACCAAAGCAAGAGGGGTACAGGTATATAAGGTGTTAAGGTAATGTTGAAGAGCCATGGGGTTATTATAGAGGAAGGTAGTGAAATTTGCATCACCCTCAAAAAAAATTTGAGGCCTGGTAGGAGGGGGATAAAAATGAGGGGAACCCTCAACATCAAAAGTATATTTTATGGAGGAAGAGTAAGAAGGTGGTTGTTGGTTGGTTTGATTCCTCAGTTGTTGTCTAGTAAATACCAGGAAAGAAATAAAAATGAAATAACAAAAATAACAACTCAAACACAAAGCAAGAAAAATGAAAAGATCTCAAGGAAATCAAACATAAACTAAAGTTTATTTAACAACTTAGGATTATTTTTAAATTGATTTTGACTTATGCCTTAGAAAGTGTGAAGAATAAATTTGATTTGTAGATTAGGTGCTAAAGAGGAAATCTAATTTTGGGTTTAGGTTTTGTTTAGGTTCTAAAGAGAGAAATATAAATAGATTTTTAGTATGTGGCTTGATATTAGGGCCTACCCCTTCACTTTACGCACCAAAATGATAAGGGTGTTGGGTGCTTAGCCAAGATATACTAAATTTTAGAGTTTATACTCAACTAGAGAGCTGAGTTGGTTCTCCCCTTGGTAATGACCTCCAAGTAGGATTACCAAGAAAGGGTAAGGTTTACCACTAAGTGTATAAATACTAGTTGAGCCTGTCTCCAATTGGTTTTGATATGTTGATTGATTATGTAGTTTAGAAAAAGTGTATGATAACAAGAGTGAAAGCTATGATTAATTACTTTCCTTTTAAGTTACTAAATGAACTAAGACAAACAAGAAATCAATGTATGGAAAAGGTATATTTTAATCCCAAAATAAATTTCAGATTTCATTAGATGAGAATAAAATAAAGGTATAAAAGGGATGTTAGGTCCCACCAGGCATGCCAAAATGTTTCTCTTAATTTTTGCTCATTTCTTAATTTGGAAGCAAGTAAGAAACTAATAAAAGGGGTGTGTAAAGGAATACTTGATAAAAGTGTGCATGTGATCCAAACGATGATGGGAAATCCTATTTGGCTTGGAAGGAATAACTTGTAGATAAGAAAGACACTAGAAAAGGGGTTTTTAACAAGATAATTGAGTGGACTGCCTCACATGAGCTAGATCCAAGAAGTGTATGATTGTTACGAGGCTATTAATCCACTATTGATAATAATTAAGTTGATATAAATGAAAAGAAAGAATACTTGCATTTAATAACATTAAAGTAAATGTGTTCAAGAAGAAGAAAGTAAAATGCTTGTTAAAAAAATGACTAAATATAGCAAAATCAAGTCAATGCTCATGGTAGGATAGCTAGGTTTAGGTTTAGAAAATTAGGGAAGGCTATGTGAATAGGAAAGAACATAGAAAATAAGGTTTGATTGGGGTTAAGGGGCTTAAAATAACTTGCTATTAATTTTTCCCATAGTGACCATTGGTAGTTAGGTGAACCATCGGTGGTTGGGATGACCATTGATAGTTGGTTAACCATTGATGATTGAGGTGACCATTAACGGTTGGGCTAACCATTGGCAATTGCCTATGTTTTTGGAAATGATCAAAAAAGAAATGCATAGATTAGATAAATGTTTAGGTAGGGATTTAAATATGAGTCTAGTTGGAGGTGGTAAGCTAGGAAATAATTTTGATTAGGTTAGGAGGGTTAGAAATGAATTTAAATAAAGAGATAAGTACAAAGCTACCTACAACTTGCTAGATTACTGATGGTGGAAGGCTAGAGTAATTTGGCCAGAGTGACAATACTTTGGCCTCAAGACCAACTCAAATAGAAGTTTGAATCTCCATTTTTGTTGTTTTATTACTAAAAGAAGGTTAAATACCTATGTGAAATAACATTTGATAGGTTGTATGTGGATCCCCATTCACCTCTACTGTTCTCCTTTTCTAGGATGAAGTTTTTAATTAGATAAGAGGAATTTCATAATTAAATAGGAAGAAGTTGCTAATTATGATTATTTTTAGTTGGTTGGCACCACATAAGGTTGACAAACTAATTTGTATCATGTGTATCATGTACATATTTTGTAATGTTTTCAATAAGGTTGAAGACCTGACCTTTGATGGTCAGGCTAACCATTAACAGTTAGGTTGATCATTGGTAGTCGAGTGCTTAGATAAAAATGGGTGAAAATATGTTTAAAAATGGATTGATTAAAGGGGTGTTCAAAGGTTTACATTAGTAAGTGAGATTAGTTAACTAGGTAGTCAACTAACTTTAGGGTTAGGTAGGGGTCTAAGGTGTTTCAACATCTAAAACTATCATATGCATTTTTTGAGTGTCTATAGTTGTAAAGGGGATTGCATAAAATAAAGGTATAAATTTTGATGAAATTTTTTCCTTAGTTGTTAAAATGACTTCCATAAAAATTATTTTAAGTTTGGTAGCATTAAAATATTTGCTCTTTGAATAGTTAAATGCATAAACTTCTTTCCTTTATGGTGACTTGGAGGAGGAAATATATATGGATAATCCATAGTGACATGAATTCAAAGGCAAGGAGAAAATGGTGTGCAGGCTGAAGAAGAGTTTTTATGTCCTAAAGCAAGATCCAAGGTAGTGTTATTTGAAATTTGACATGTTTATGACATAACAAGGTTGTAGTGGATGTCATTTTAATCACTGTGTTTTTAAAGAGGTTATATAATTATAGGCTTGGTGTAGGGTCTAACATACGTGATATAAATGAGCTAAAAAAAACTAGAAATTCATTTTCAATGAAGGATTTGGGTGTTTAAAATAAAATCCTTGGTATGAGAATAATAAGAGATAATAAAAATATAAAATTGACATTATCTCAAGAAAAGTACATCATGAAGGTGTTACTTAGGTTAAATATTCAATATGCAAAACCATTGAGTACACATTTGGGAGGGCACTTCAAATTAAGTAAGGAACAATGTCTTAAAATTCAAGAAGAAATCAATTACATGTCCAAAGTGCCTTATGATTTAGTATATATAAGTTTAATATATGATATGGTGTACACTATATGAGACATTGATCAGGTAGTTGGAATTATCATCAGGTTTGTAAATAATCTATGAAAAGAGCATTAGGATGCAGCCAAGTGGATTCTTAGGGACTTGAGAGGGATCACTGATAGATATTTATAATATGAAGGGTCATATGTTACCTTACAAGGCTATGTTGATGTAGACATGGATGGAGATTTAGATGGTAGAAGGATGACAATATGTTACGTATTCACTGTTGTTGCCACAATAGTTAGTTGGATTTTAAAATTTCATAAGATAGTTTCTTTGTAAAATATAGAGGTAGAATATGTTATAGCTATAAAATAAATAAAGGGGATGATATTGATGTAATGGATCATGAAAGAGTTGAGGTAGAAGTATAAAGATTCTAGGTTGTATAGTGATATCTAGGGTGTGATTCATTTATAAAAAAACTTAGCATTCCACTCAAGAACCAAACATATACAACTTAGGTATCACTTAACTCATTTAGTTTTGGAGGATGGTCAACTGAAGTTGGAAAAGATCCATATGAGTTAGAATCCTACAATTATGCTAATAAAGGTAGTCAAAAATTAGAATCTAGAGAGTTTTTTAGCTTTAATAGGTCTTCAGGGATAATAAGGAAGATGAGAAACATGATAGGGTCAAAGTTTAAATAAAATTCCAAGGAAGAGTTATAGTTGTGGATTTATAATAATCAATATCCAAGTGGGAGATTATTGGATTGTGGATCCTAATCTTATTATAATTCCTAGTTACCAATAGGGGTGTGTGTGTGTGTGTGTGTGACGTGTAATGCCCCACAATAGGGTCACCATGGGGGTCCCAGGATTTTTTGAAAAAGCATTGTAAAATATTATAATTTTGTAATAAATCTAGACTATTCACTATTAGGAAATAGATCTAATAGTAGAAATTATGTTGGTGCATTTTTTCCCTAATATTTAACCGTCCTTTGATATGAGCACATTTTAATAATGATGACACTCTATGTGTGAGTGAAGAGGATATTGTAGTGGTTGTATTGTAGTTTTTTCCCTTCATTTTTTGGATTGAATAGGTGAAGAACTAGCTCTTTATGTGTGGATGTAACCCATATTGGGTGAACCATGTTAATTTGTGTCTCTATTATGTTGTGTTTTTTGCATTTTATTTATGTCTTTATTTAAATAATATTGCTTTGTATTCTATATTCCTAATATAAGCATTGGTATATACCTAGAATAACACTTTCCAAATTTATGACATCCTAAAGGACTACGTCCAAAACTCAAACACTAAGATGGTGAAAAAGGATGATGTCAACACATACACAGTCTGATCTGTCAAGGAAAACTGCTAAATAAATTTTTTGAGGCCCCAAATTACCTTCATTCTAACATATTGTGGGTGCCTCTACTTCACATGATTATATATAGATATTGAGTCCTTGAACTAGGAGGAGGGGTCAATTTGAACATGGTAAAAGCCATAACAGATACCTATGTAGGTGGGAACTTATACATGATGAGTTATCTAGTAGACACAGTCAATAAAACACTCACTTTCAAGCCAGTTTATTTTTTTGTATGGTTTCCCAAAGGATTGATGGTTCATGTAGTTTTCTTTAAGATATATGGCCACTAGTATAGAAATAAAATTTATGATATCTATGAGTATTTATACTCAATGGTACACAACATGATCAATGAGGCCCTTATGCTTTATTTATAAAAGAAAAGTAGAGACTCGGTAGCTCCCATTGGAGACTACCAGTATTATTAGGAGGATACCATCATTTGAGTCACATGTATCTTTACAAAGATCCTATGCTTTCCATATCATGCACTAGATCACCTTACAAATATGAAAATTTATTAGCAATTGGTGGAGGCCATTTTTTGGTGTTGCATTAGTCACCATAAAAATTATTACCCGCCTCTTTTGATCAACATTAATCACCATGTGTACTAGTATTTCCCTTCCCTATAAAAGATGGTGATTGATAGGGACTCTTTACACTTGGGGAGAGCTAAGCCACAAGACTATGATCCATGAAACATG
>JARHVA010002439.1:2372500-2492500 GCA_037957365.1 Torreya grandis
CATCTTACCACACTAAAACTCACAAAATAAAAGTCCAAATGGGTGTAAAAGTATTGAAACATAACAAACATGTATGAAAAATTTATGTAGAGTAAAAAGGTATTCATGAGGAAAACTGGGTCCTATCCATGGTATCATAATATAACTCATGATTTAAAGAAATGAAAGGACTAAAGGAAGGGAACAAGGTTCATGCATAAAAGAGATTGTTGCAGAGGGTGAGATCCCTAGAGAAGTCATGTAATAAGTGTTTGTATGAAAATATTTATAAATATGATAAAAAAGAAGTATTTAAGCAAAATACTGATTCAAAAATTGTGCATTATTGGGATGTTTGAAAACATGACCTTCATTAGTTTGTAGGTTATAGGTGTTAAGACCAAGGATGTCTTTCACTAAATAGGGTGACCTACCATTTTAGGGCATGTTTTTTTCTTTATCATGGGTTTAATGTAATTTTAGGACAAGGTGACCAACATTAAAAGTGTGAACTCTAACCTCCTTATTATGTTGGTTGGTGATTTTAGCCTTGTATTAATGGTTATGTTGCAGATCATCTAGATGGTGTTTATCAATAATATCTAGGGAATTAAGGTTAGCTTCATGTAAATATTCATTGGTAATGATACCCCACACACACACACACACACACATATTTCACTTTTCCAATGCCTTAATTTTTACAAAGATATTTATTCTTATATATGTTCACATATTGAATGATATTCCATATTTCTAAGTTCACTATTCATTTAATTTATCCTATCGATTTCCACATAGTTTTAATGTTTTTTTCATACTTCATGTTAATAACATATCAACATATCTCTAATTATACTAGGTTTTAAATTCTCATTGATCACGAGTATGGATCTTAGTCTAGCTTCTAGGTTTAAGGTATATTTGTAATTCCCAAAAATAACAAGAAAATAAAATCATTAAAAAAATGTTTTTATTTCAAACAAGGTTAAATAATATTCAACCTAGGTTAAAGAGTGATAATTCATTATTATAAAATAGGAGTGTTATTAAATCATATAGGTTAAAAATATAGTATTTATTAACAAAATAAACACTACAATTAGGCACCTTTATTAAACCCAATAAGAGCTTAGTGATAGGGAATAATGCATTATTAATCATATAGTCATTATTAATTGAACGAGTATTGATATTTCAAGTATCATAACATAGAGTAAAAATAATTCTTCATGTCTCAAGCATATAATAATATATTGATTAAATTAGATTAAAATGGTTTATAGCACAATAATACAAGTGACCACATCTATAAAACCATTATATATCAAAACTACCTCCAAGCATCATATGTTATGACATTTATAGTTAAATATTAGGACTAACTCCTAATGTTGAATTATTTAACATTTAAAATGCATATAAATATATAACATATACATAAATAATAACATGTATTTGATTCCAATATAATTTAGGATACTTATATATTTCAATTATTTTCCAATAAAAATACTATTCAACCTTTCCTCACTAGTATTAGTGGTAATTAAGCACGTATTTTTGAATTGAGTTTTACAAACTAAATTCAATAGTTTGTAAACACTACAAAAACTTTAACCTTTTTATAACATTCCAATTAAATTTTAATCAACATGTAAATAATTCATATCATTTTTTCCCAAGATATTATATTCTCTTTTGATCTATTTTGTATAGGGGTTTGGGCCATTCAAAACCACATTTTTACTAGTAATAATAAAATTAATATGTAATAAATTCATAGTATTAATTAATGAAAATTTATAATTTTTTTTAAAGTACAAGTTGGTCACTATTTACTATAGACATCTAAAATTGGCCACCAATGGCTTCATACCCAAATATTATATTGATTCTTACCAACCATTAAATATCTAACCTAATAATTCCTAAGAGTCTCAAATTTGGCTTTGTAACCACGAAAATAAATCAATTTTACCCATAAATCAATTAAATATGCCAAATGCACACATCAATTAATTCAAAATCATTCAAAAATGTTAAAAATCCTAAAAAGGATTAATTAACATGTTAAAGCAAATCAAATCCTAATAAAATCCTAATTGAATTCATCCATGATAAATTAAATAAATTATCAAAAAGGAAAATTCAAAAACCAAAAGAATATCCTAGGAAATAACCATTACCTTTTTGCAAGTTGTCCAAAATCCAAAATATCTCACCCATGCCTATTTATTGAAAATCATGAGTGTGTGACAACTTATACCTCTACTAGAGTTACTTTTGACTCATCTATGTCAATTTTGAACCCATTCCAAGCCTTAACTACCCTATAACTCACCTTGGGTTGGGTTTAGTTTCTAAATCTTTAAATACAAGCCTAGAGCTCATCATTGAGAGAGCTTGAACATAGTAGAGTTATAATGTTGGATTTGATCCATGATGTAAATACATAATATTATAATTCCAAAATTAATCTAATTAAAGTAAAATAGAACCATGGTTCTAAGAGTAGATGGAGATATCCAAGACCCATTGATGAAGACATTTTTAGCACAATCTGAGCAAGTCAATGAAGAGATCTCTTGGAGTAATCAAGGAAGGTAAGGAAAGTTCTCCTTTATTTGAATTTTAGTTGGGTTTTCATTAGATTTGTTCACTAACCCCCCTGCTGCCTCCCCCCCCCCCCCCATGATCTATGCCTAGAGATGTTATCTTTTTTAGTGTTTTTATTTCATGTTTTTTGGAACTAACACTATACTAACCTCCTCTCTTTTTCAAATTCCTTCATCACAAATGGCACCCCCGATGGGAATAATTGTGCACCCCACATATTAGAAAAAAAATGGATGTTAAAATAACTCTTATTTTTAATATATTTATTTTTTTTCTAAATTTTTGATAGGTTTTTATTACTAGTTTAATCCTAATTCTCTCAAAAGTTTATTAAAATCTAATTTGTAGTTTAGAAGCTATGACTCTTTTAGTGACTATCACTTTTTGTTTTCTATTTTTTGGGTAAAAAAATATAGTATAGAGATCATAACTTTTTTATTGACTATTATGATCTTATTTTTAACATATAGGTTTGCCTTAGAGTTATTGACGACCTCCATAAATTTTGTGAAAAACTGATGTATATTTCAAAAGTTATGATCAAAATACTGATTATAGATTTTTATGTTTTATGTGTTTAGTTTCATTTATTTTTAACCTTCAAAATTGTTTTTTGTATGATTTCACAAGTTTATTACTAATTTTTGTGTTTTATTGAGATAACACGTATTTTTTAGCATAACATTTTTGCCTTTGGTTTCACAAGTGAAACACAAATTTGAGACCTTATTTTTCAAAGTTCATTTGCTCACAACTAAAAGTGATTATAAGTAGGGGGTTATAATCTAACATTTTCAGGTTGAAGGATTGATTTAAAGAGAAAATTACATGTTTTAACTAATCACATATTTTGTTTTGGGATTTTAAATGAACATTTCTAATCTCACACATTTGAATGTTTGTGTTTAAAATAAATCTATGATCTCCTAAGTCTTAGAAACATTTTGTTTTAGTGCTTAAAACCAATCTTACATCTTGAACATTTTCAAATTGGTGTTTAATCATGAACATAGTATAAATCTTGAATAGTTCAATATTTTTATTTAAAAATGAACTTAGATGATTTGTATTAACTTGGTTATGTGCAATCTTTTTCATTTTTCACACTTAATCCAAGGGGCATAGTAATGAACAAATGATCACATTCAAATGTGGTGCTTAAAATAAAACATCACTCATAAATTGTATTCACAATTGTTTGTTGTTTTTTATTTTCACTAAAAAAAATTTGTACATGTATGCTCTCCCCCTATCCCCTAAAGGGAACTTGTGGGATTAAAAGTGCCATTTTAATTTCCAATTGTGCCTTAGTCCAAAGGCATAAAAAGGAAGTTGTCTAAGATCTCCCTAAAATCCATATGGTTTGGGTGATTTAAAAAAAATCTATAAAGCCTTTTTACTTATGTTTTATTTCATGCATTTTTATCTTATGAGGGGGACTTCATTACCTCCCACAAGTTCTATAGGGAAACTTTGACCTGGGGATTCATATTTCAGCATCATCTTCAACCCCTCTCCATGGGGGGTATATAAATTATGATCACCCCACTAGGATGATGGCTTGAGCAATTAAACCATCTCCATTAATAGGAGGTTAATCATAGGATGTATGAGCAATATAGATATCAAACTACATTGAGAAAGTGATATATGTAGTGGTTGTGAAAAAGACAAGACCTTTTCACAACAAGCTAATTGATGTGGACTTAATTGGTGTGTTACGTCTCTTGTGTGCATAATGTGAAATTTTGTACATATGGGATCAATCTAGACATGTGAAACTTATAGTTTTTAGTCAACTCCACTATACCAAACCTTGATAAGATTTATGAAAATATAATTTTGTCATTAATTTTTGTATTGATTGGTGTGTTAGAACTAAAACTTGTTATTAAAATTATGTCATGAATGAGTCTTGTGTCTAACATCACTCCATTGTTTGAGGAGGCATTATGCCATTCATTTGACACCATGATTTAACTTAGAAAAATTTTGTGTCAAAATATTAAGTGTGGCAGTTAATTGAGATGGGTAATGTTATGCTACCTAAATCATTTCAAGCCTTGTGCCTTAGAAGTCTTTGAAACATAAATATTGTCACATATTTTAGGAGTGTTAACACCGTTACACTATCTAAATTGTTTCAAAAAACTTGTCTTGATCTTGTGTCTAAATTATAATTATTACAACCAATCACGTGAGCCTTATTGGATATTTGTTTAGCATAGTCATGCTATTCAAAATTACCTAGCTTATTGATCATCAAAAGCCTAGTTTACCTTAGTTTAGTCTTTGATTAACTTTTACAAGTTTAGATGCACACATTGATTAATTTATATTTAGGCCTCTACACGTAGGGGATGATACACATATAATTATATTTTGGGTTTCACAACTTAGGTTAATTGACTAATCAAATTTAGAAACTATTTTGTTTGTGCCTTTATCTGATAGAAGAATTCCATCTTCAAAGTGCTTTTGGCTTAGTGTTTTCCATAAATCAAATGATGTTTATGTCTAAAATCAAGTTCCTAGTCTTTGACAAACTATTTCAAGTTTGTTAGATTAATCATCATCAATGTTTGTTTTAAGCCTAGATTTAGACACCATTTGGCCAAATGTCCTAGCACAACCTATTTGAGCCTAGATTTTGACTCTAAGTTTGGATAAAAAGCCTAGTGACTCTTTTTCCCTTTGCTATTTTAGACCTATTTGGAACACATTTGGACATTAGATTTTGGTATCTTGTTTTAGGTCATTTCCCTAAAAATTGTTTGTGTAAAACAATTAACATTAAACATTAGATGTTAAACTATTTTTATCAAATTATTAGCATTATCCTTTTGGAGATACAACTCCACCTTTGACCGAGTTAGATATATTTAAATCCCTTTTGTCTTTTTAGAGATATATTTTCAAATCTTGTAGAACTCTATTCCCTTTTTGGTAACAAAGCATTTACTATTGATCACAACATGTCTCCCTACACTTGTAGTGGCATCATTTACAATCTAGGGCTTAGTAATGTGGTTGTATAAGAAGAAATGGTTTAAAACCCCTATATAGATGATATTGTTTATGATATGGATCCTTATCCATATTATGAAACTCACATAAGGGAACAAAATCAAGATCCTTTGGATAATTATTTGATTAGCACACCTTCATACACAAAGCAATATTGAGAATTGACAACCCAATATTTGGCTAGTATACCTATAATTAAAGAGAATTTTCAAAAATAACATTATTAGAAGACCATGCCAGTAGTTTATGATCCTAATAGATAAATATAATAAGGCATTGACAATTTTACACATCTACTAAGATTACCTTATGAGATGTTTTACCATTCAAATAATGATCAAGTTTGTTCTAACAACCCTAATGCCATAGTACCAATGCCATATCTAGATCCACACATGCTTGTCACACAAAGAGGTATCATGGAGGACCAATTAATGAAAATTTTGACAAAATACCAAGATTATCAAAACCTAATGTATAACTTTAATCAAATGACCATGTCAAATACAACACTTATTCAATCACTCCCTTTAATGAGATTTTTATTTGAGTTGATAGGTCAATAAAATCAAGGGTTTTACCCACTTATGAAAACACTTCAATCAATAATATGTTCAATATCCCAACCATTGAGGAAGTGTATTTTACTTCTACATAGAATAGTGGGCAAAATGTAGTAGATAATACATAAGTAATGTCTAATCCAAACCAAAGTGGTGTTAGTGTAAAAACACATAGTCAATAATAAAATTTGCCTTTAACTAGCATAATTAGTGGTTCACAAACTTAGGGAGTAGGAGTTTATACTTCCCAACCTTAGCCAACTACCTCTAATATTCAACTAGTTGCTTCTTCTAACACTTACAACAAGGATTAAGTAGTCAGCCAACTAGTGCCATGCCACAATAGAATGTGATGAATCTTACTCCTCACCCACATGTGATGAGTAATAATCCAAAATAGTAAGCACCATATATTAAACCCACACAATAGAGGCAAACCATAATTCCACTTTAATATGGGAAACCAATGTTCCACCTTGCCAAATAACAATGAACATACCTCTTTGTAGATGAACATGCCAATCCAAATCTAAACGATGGCTAACCGACAATGTATAAATATTGGTTAGAAATAGATGTCAAATATCCAACATGTGTCCACTTAAAAAATAGGTTCTAATATTCCTCAAGTACCTATTAGGAAATGATTACCTTTCATGCAAAATGTGCCACAAGTTCATCAATAGGGTCTTGGTTCACAAGTCTCTCTCAATCACCCAAGTATTACTAGTCTACAACATGTCCCTATTTAACCTCATCAGGCACATTAAAACCATATACCACCATCCCAACCTAAATCTTCCCAACATTAGTCCTACATACCCAATCCCAACTAGAATATCACACAACTAAAAGTGTAGTTTCAACTATTGCACCCTAATCCACATACACATATTCCTGGTCCATTTCTTATCCAATCTAATATACCCAAACAAATACCTTCATCATACCTCAATTAAAGTAATCCACTAATGACCACTCGAACATCACCTCAGGCCAATGTTCCCACAAGTTTCCTCAAATAATGACTATAAAAAATGAAGGATGCAATCACTACCATCCAAAATAGCAAACAAGTTAAGAAATTCAAATTAGATGATGTGTGTTCTTATCCTTTTAATGTCAAGTACTTATAGATACCATTTACTCCAAGGTATGAGCCACCAAACTTTGATAAGGGAAAAGGTGAACCTAAAACCCATTTTATATAATTCTTTGTCACATGCCAACCAATGGCCTATAATGACATCTATTTATTGTTGTTGTTTCCAAGAAGACTAGATGGATAAGCCTTGGAGTGGTTCTTGAAGTTACCAAACAATTCAATTTTTGATTTTGATTATTTCTTGGATAAATTTGTGCAACATTTCTCTTACAATCTTGAACATAATATTTCATTAGTATACTTGACACAAGTAACATAAAAACTAGGTTAAAGCTTTGAAAGATATCTAAAATGATGGAGAGCCCTTATAAGACATTTTACCCATAGTCTACCAGATAAACAACTAGCCACTATGTTTACCAAAAATCTACACAATGAGATATCTTAATATCTAGAGTTATAGTTTGCACATATGTTCAAATAAATCATTGATAAGGGTTTAGTGATCAAACTGTCCCTTATTAATAAAGGGATCATTTAATTAACCTCATAAAATTAGAATAACGGTTAAAATGAAAACTAGAATTGTGGTCAAAATCCACATCCAATCTAAGTGCAAACATCATAACTAACATAGGCTAATGACAATTATAGATCCAAGAAATACAATCATAACAAGAATTTTATGGGGAATGGAGTAATATAATCATGACATCTAAATTGTGAAATCACCATCTACTCAACTTATGCCACCTTTTCAGCTTACACATAATTAACAACCTTTTTAGCATCTATAACATGTACAATAAGTGTAACAACCTAAACTAACACTATAAATGCAACAAATATCTATGCCTTTTAAAAACCCTCCTCCTTTAAGGAAAAAAATTCCTACTCATTGCACTTTTACTAACCTTGGAGAGCCCATAGAATTAGTCTTTTGCAAGCTTGTAGCAACTAACTTGATTAGATGGCCTATTCTAAAAGATAAATTTTATGAGGTGCTAACATGCCAGACTAGTATAGGTTAAACTAATTTTATGATTTTCATAAGGTCAATGACCATAGTTTATATCATTTTGTGCAAATTAGACATGTAATTTAGAATATGTTTGAAAATGGAGAGATCACATTGGATCGTGGAGCTTCCACCTTCAATCAGAGCTTTGGCATATACCAAAATCCTTTTCCCCAGCATAATAATCAATAATAGCAATAACCAAAACAATAATAAATAATAAAACATCAAAAACAATAATATCAACAACCAAGGCTAAACCAACAATAAAACAAATAGAACTAACAATATCAAAATAATGGATAAAACCATGGTCAAAATGGTAACAACCAATAGACCTACCATGTAGTTTCACATAAATATAATGTAGTTGTAAGCCATATTATAAGAGGTTACATTAGAACCATTTACATTATTCATATACCAGATACTAATCATATAAGACCATTGCTACTCATACCGAATCAACCAAACCATTCTGGTAATCCTTCCTTAGCCTAGAACTACACATAGGCAAACCATCTAGTAGGGATTCCCACGTTAGGACCTTATAATAAAAAATCATTATTAGCCTATGACCACATGTAAGTACATTGATAACTAATAATTATCCCATCTAGCCTCCCTCCACCATAATTTATTATAAATAGTGGTCTTATGCCTAATCTCAATTGTGCAATCATAACTTAGCTATCAAAGATTACCATACCATCCTCAAAACCATCTGACACTTCACCTATCATCCAACAATCCATTCTACCTTAAAACAAACCATTTACCATTGTCTAAGCAAAGTCAATTAACATTGTCGAACAATTTCAAAATACACCAACACTAATCTCCATTTTAGATTTATTGCATACATCTACAATCCACAAAAACATCTTGATAGGGTTCCTCAGTCAATCCATAGTTTACAATGACATATCTCCTAAAAAATTTCAATATTTGGTTGGACATCTAGATCCATCCCAAAAAGTAACCTTCAATCAAAGTGATATGTCATCCCTTGACAAACTTCATAATAATCCATTATAAATCAAAGTCTACATAAAAAGACAAAGTGAAATGTGTCCTCATAGATAATGGATTGGGTCTAAATATAGTGTCTCTAAAGCTTGTCAAGATTATTTCATACACCTCAACAAATATCTAGGTAGAAAAAATCACCATCAAAGCCTATGATAATGAAGAATGAGAATCATAAGGCACCATTAGCTTACCCATTATCATTGGGTCCTTGACCCATGATACACTTTACCATGTGTTATATCTTGATTTGTCATATAATATGCTTTTGGGTAGACCTTGGTTACATAAGATTCATGTAGTCCTATCAACATTGCACTAGTGTCTCAAGTTTTCCCACTTAGGGATGGAGGTTAGTATTCTAAGAGATTTACATCCATATGAGCATTGTAAACATATTGAGGCTAATTTTAAGATATACAATTACTATTTTGGTATGGATCCACTCACCAAGTAGGACAAATGGAAAGCCATATTTCTTGATTTACTTGAGGCCAACTATATTAAACCTAATAACCTTGATTCACTTTCCCATATGCCACCTCCTAAAATGTGTAATCACTATACCATCTTGGATAATGGATAAAAGAGTATTTGACACATAAGACTTTTCACATTACCAAACTCCTAAAACACCCAAAGTCCTTTGGAAGATCTAAACCCAAACCATGCATGCAATGGTAAAGAAAAGGAAAGGGCCATCAACATAGTCTAACACTTGTCACTTTCATACTGGCCTTTGGTCAAGCCCAAAACCCTCTCAAAGGTGATGAATCATAGTTATAGAATGATAAATTCGATGATTGTTACAAAAAATCCAAGTATCCCATTCCTAATTAAATCATAGAGAATCATGATTAAGAAGGAAGAGGCTTCAAGACACATCAACAGTGAACACTTGAGCTAATTTCTATGACTAAGCATAAATGAACCTATCAACTTGGGTATAAACCAAATGGGGGTGACACCACATATCTTATTTGAGTTCCATCACCAACGAATAGTGATGATGATGTCGATAGCAAAGCAGAGTCTAATCATGACCAATTCAATGACTTAGCCCAAATCAACCTATTTGAGAATAACACCATTTGTACCCTTTGACTAGTCATTCATCATAATCCACTACCATTATATTATCCCAAATTGATAAACTAGGACCAACAAGAATCCAATATGCCAATTGATGATTTCTAAAATGATGAGACCTTCTATGATTTTCTAGGTATTAGGGAGAATGTTTCAACAAGAGATCATAAATTAGGATCCTCAATGTAGTTATATCTTGAATCCTATTTTGGAGATTAGGTGAACACCCTTAGCCAAAAACAAATAATTAAAACATTGAGGTCCCAAAGTGAACACCTCTTTAAGGAACTTTTAACCAAGGAAAAAGTAAAGATAAAGGCCAATCTAGTGGTGAAAACTTATTCTAGGTGCCACTAGATGGGGGTGTTCAACCTTCTTCAAATTTAGACTATGAGACCACCAATGATAAACTTATGTATGGGTTTGAGTTTATTCTTGAAGAACATCAAGATGTTGATTACATTGTCTAGGATCATGAAAATGAAGAACCTCTCTATGGATCTATATTCAATCTTAAAGAATAACAAGCCTTTGATAGAATCATACAAGAGTTTACAACTATTTTTTTTACATGGAAATATCTCCCCTTGGGAGATTTTGATTCCTCATTCCAAGGAGAACTTGAAGAACTAGTCCTAACAGAGGATGCTACCAATGTAGGATAATTCCAATCTTTGCCCACTATTATTGAAGATGGTTCAACCCTTCTAATAAAAGACACAATAGTAGTAAACATAGGGTCCTTAGATGACCCAAAGTGGATTAAATTAGGCAGGTATCTCACTAAGGATGAGCATGAAGTCTTAACATCCCTATTGAGGGAATTTTTAGATATATTTTCATGGGCATATTATGACATGCTTGGTTTCAACCTCACCTTGATTGTCCCTTACCTTGTGATACATCCTAATTCCAAACCAATGAAGCAAAAATTATGAAAAATTCATCCTCACATTGTTGTATTAGTATATAAAGAGTTGGAGAAGATCTTATAAGTGAGATTTATCAAGCCAATTGACAATTCTGAATGGATTTCTAATATAGTACTAGTTAGTAAAAAGATGAAAGGAATCAAAATCTACACTGATTTATGGGATATTAACAAAGCTTACCCTAAGGATGAATTTCCATTGCCAAACATTGACATGATAGTCAAATCTACTGTGGGTTATGAGATTCTCTTACTAATGGATGTATTTTAAGATACAATCAGATCAGAATCACACCAAAAGACCAACATAAGATAATGTTGAACACTTTATGTGGAACATTCTATTATGAGATTATGCCATTTGGTCTCAAGAACATAGGGTCACCTATCAAAGATCCATGACAGTCATAATTCATGATATGATGCATGATGTTGTTGAAGATTATGTCGATGACATACTAGGAAAATTAAATACCAAGGTTGATCAACAATTAGTATCAAGGAGGATATTTGAGCAAATACATGAATACAAAGTTAAGATCAACCCAAATAAATGTGTTTTTGGCATTACTTCCAGCAAATTTATTGGCTTTATTATGTCTTGTAGGGGCATTGAAGTCAATCTAGCCAAATTATAAGCCATAATAAAAATGCCACCACCAACCAATTTGAAGAAACTCTATAGTTTATAGGGAAAGATCTAATCCATCAGATGCTTTACTTCTCAATTGGCTGATAAGTGTCACCCATTTACACACTTAATGAAGAAAGGTGTAATATTTCTTTGGGATAATGACTGTCAAAAATATTTTTAATAGATAAAGGACTATTTAGTAAACCCACCAGTCTTATTACATCCTATACTAGGGAAACCATTCATATTATACTTATCAATGAAACATTAAGCCTTGGGGACACTTCTAGATCAACATGATGATAATGGAAAAGAGCATGAAATGTACTATATAAGTCATACATTGGTAGTGTATGAAAACAATTATATGCCCATCAAAAAAGCCTATTTAACCATGGTCTTCGTAGCTAAAAAATTAAGACATTACATGTTGAATAATAAGACCATGGCCATTTCAAAGGTAGATCCACTCAAGTATCTACAATTTAAAACAACATTACAAGGCCATATGGCCAAATAGATCATGCTTCTTAGTGAGTTTGAGATAGAATATGTGAACCAAAAGCTATCAAGGGGTAAGTTCTTGTAGACCAGCTTATTAAAGCACCCCTTGTAGATACAAATCCATTGACATTATAATTTCCCAAAAAAATCATTTTGACCATCATTGAAACACCTCTTAAGGAGTAGTACTAAAATATATATTTTGATGGATCATTCACAACACATGGATTAGGGGTAGTCCTATTTTTAATCACTCCATAGGGGGATCTAATCCTTAAGGCATTTAGAATCAACTTTCATTGTAATTATAACATGGATGAATATGAATCACTCATGGTTGGGATTTGATATGTAGTCTAATGGAACATACATCATCTAAAGGTTTATGGTGATTCATAGTTAATCATTAATCAGGTTACAGACCATTTTTAGACTTAAGATGATAAGCTAGTTCCATATAAGGCCATGGTCGATACTTTTAGGCAACAAATTATCGACATCCAATTTAAACATATACCAAGGGCAAGTAATATAACCATAGATGCTATGGATATGACTGGATCTTTGATTTGACAAATAGACATAATAAAGGACTACTGATTTCTTGTTGAAAATCTAAAAACACCAGTTCACACAAATTTAATTATTGTAATGATATGTGATATTATTTGTCCCAACTCTACTTGTTATTTTGACTTATACACCTACCTCCATGACCAAATTATACCCCTATACTTATCTTTCAAAAAATCCAAATCTTTCATCCATAATGGACAAAATTATACCTTACTTGAACCAACCATATACCATCACATTTTTTATGGAACTCTACTTCATTGTTTACTTTTGGTAGAATCTATACTAGTTTTATGAGAATTTTATGAAGGGGTATGTGGAACACACACTAGTGAGGTAGTCCTATCCAAAAATATCCTACATACTAGTTATTATTGGCCAATGATGGACATAGATACAACTGTGTATGTAAAAATATGTGATAAATGTTAATGACATGCTCATATGATGCATGCCCTAAACAAGACTCTAAAACCAATGTTGACACCATGGCCATTTACTACATGGGGACTTGATCTCATTGGGAAGTTAAACACCACCTCATAAGATGGCCATAAACACATCCTCACCACCACAAAATATTTCACTAAGTGGGTCAAATCTATACCCCTCACTTACGTGACTAGAAAACAAGTTTTCAAATTGATTTTCAACCACCTCATTTGCTACTAGAGTATCCCTTCCAACATTATATCTGATAATGGTATATCATTCAAGAACAAGGATGTAAAAAAACTATGTGTTGAATACAAGATCACACAACACTTTTCCATGACATATTACCCTCAAGGTAATGACCAAGTTAAAGTATCAAATAAAAACATTATTAACATCTTTAAAAAGATTATCAATGATGTTGGTCATGATTGGCACCTTTAGATATTTTGCACCCTCTAGGCATACCTTACCAATCGCTTCACCCCAATAGGAACCACTCTATACTCACTTGTTTATGGTACTAAATCCATTCTTCCCATTGAGATTGAGTTACCTTCTTTACGCATCTCTCTAAAGCATGTTCTGGATGATGAAAAATATCGAGTAGCTTGCCAATAAGAGCTAGAGTTGGTTGATGAGAAATGCATGGATGTAGTGAACCATCTTCAAGCATATCAGAATTAAATCTATGACCAGTGAAATCAATGCATGAAACATAGACAATTTGAACTTAGTGATCTTATCCTCAAAGAAAACCAAAAGAATACTACAACCAAAAAGAAGCATAAAGGCAAGTTTAAAACCAACTGGGTAGGTCCTTTCATCATTATTATAGACTATGGCATAGGAAATTATAGGATCACCACACCAAATGGGGATGAACTTGATGAACCTATAGAAATTATACACCTCAATTAGTAATACACTTGACTAATATGATGTATTGTCTATGGAGACCATTTCAAATTATATCATTTTATCCATAATCTTCCTTGTACCATACCATTTTACCATATTATCATCCTATCAGTCTACCATCCTATCATTATCCTATTACTTAACCACTTTACCATCCCATTCTATAAACTTAACATGTTTTGATCACATCTTATCCTAGCCTATTTGACCTTGTTTCATCCATTGATTTCACATTTTGTGCAAAGAATCTAATCAATGTCAGTAGTTATTTAAATAATTCTAGATGGAGGAAGAATTTTGGAGTAATAAGAAAGAAATTTTGGTAGTTGCATCCTTCATTTCTTATTTCATTCTTATCATGTTTGTTTATGTAACCTTGATTATATCTACCTATAGGGGCCAATTAGTGTTCTTTAATCATGATACTAATTATAACTACTATGGGCATATTAGTATCATTAATCTAATAATTTATATTCTAGTTATCATTATAAATGGCCAAACTAGGGGAAACCTTTTTATTATTATGCCTTGACATACAAACTAGCCATTCTTATGACATATTGTGCCATCATACCAACTGTGCATGTTTGTTTGAATTGGCTACAAAACTAGTTAGATTCCTCTATTGTAAAGTGGAATTACTATGACCTTAGGCCATTTTAAGACTAGGTGGGTCATACTTGATTCACATTAAAGTTAGCTCAGTTCCCCTTTGCCGTAATGGTCTCACCATTTTATGAGCATCCATTCAAGTTTTCTATGCTCTCACTATTTTGTGAGCTTAGATGATTTAGTATCTCATCATTCTGAATCACATTGGGATACTTCAAAATTCTAAAAAAACATTTGAACATAATCTAGAAAAAACAAAAACACTGACCACTTCATTGCCTTAAAGATTCTAGGAACCCTTATTAAATTATAAGAAAATCACTTATCACTTAGTTTCCCCATCCTTTTTGGCCTTTTCATCCCATGTACTTGCCATTTTGAAATAAAATTCATTTTATCATATCACATCCATCATGTTTATTTTTCATTAGTTATAATTTTCTTCCCATTTCTTGTGAGAAATACGTTCAGCCTAAAGTTTTTTGTTGGATATATCATCCATAAAACTATCAAGGTAATGCCCACTTGCCTAGTGCATATGGAGACAACTCAGCCACCCCCTTCCTTTTCTTCTATTCCCCCATCTTGTTTATTTGTTAAGTTGCCAACTATTTTCTAGGGGTAATATTTGTCATCATGTTTGTGTCACATTGTTTATACTAACATTATGACTAATCATTGTTTTTTGTTTACTTGTTTGTTTCTTATTTGTTTTATTTATGTGATTGTTTATTTTATTTTAGTACTATTGCCTTGATTTAGTCTGTGTGTGTTCATTAGGTGATTCCTTTCACACATTAGTCTTGAATCTATCCATATTCATACGTCTAAAATTATCATCATGGTTTCTTTCATTGGTACATTATTTTCCCTTGAATATCAGATCATGGGAGTTAGTCATTATGCATCTTTCAACAAAGTCCTCATAATTTTATATCATGATGTATATCATCACATGCTATATCAAAAATAAGAATCAAGAATTTCACACAACAATGGTAGTATCAACATCTCCTTGGCACCCACACCAACAACAATCCCAATCATATCCCAAATAGAATAATTAAACAATGAAAGAATTTCCAACTTTTTTAGTTCGGATGAGCATCTCCCTACTAACAAGTTATCCCAATTCATCTTCATCCTCCGTATCAATTTTTCATCATCATATTTTCAATCATCAACTATGAATAATGTTTTTCATAATCAACATCCAATGATTATAATCACCTATGGGAAAATAATTACACACCATTCCACATACATTCTCAATGATTCATCTCACCTTTGGGTACATCATTATGTTATCATCAATTCTAATCATTTAATTTCTTTTGCCCATTTGGGGAATGTTTTAATCCTATTTTTTTACCTAATTGTGGTAGCCCCATCTTCTCAATGATTATAACTACCTTTAGGCAAATCATAATGTTATAATACCACATTGCCACTATCAGGGTATAATTCTTATAACAACCTTTGGGAAAACCATTGTACACCATCCCACTTGCATTCTTAGTGATTTTGACTAGCTTTAGATAAATCATTGTGTTATCACCCCATCATTTTCTTTTATTTGGACCACTCATTCCTTCTTTTGAGGGACCATTTACTGACCTCTTTAACAAAACACTTCCTCCAGTGGGAAACTATAGTTCAGTAATCACCATTAAGTCATAAGTACAAAAAAATATTTTTTTCTATCTAAGAAGATGTTACTATGCGTACAACTTATAACACCTTCCAAATAGGGGCAAACTATAGACATCTAAAATTGGCCACCAATGGCTTCATACTAGACTATTATAATAATTCTCACCAACCATTAAACATCTAACCTAATAATTCCTAAGAGTCTCAAATTTGAATTTGTAACCATGTAAATAAATCAATTTGACCCATAAATCAATTAAATGGACCAAATGCACACATCAATTAATTTAAAATCCTTCAAAAATGTCAAAAATACTAAAAATGAATAATTACCACGTTAAATCAAATCAAATCCTAATCAAGTCCTAGTTGAATTCACCCATGAGCAATTAAATGAATTATCAAAAAGGAAAATATAAAAACCAAAATAATATCCTAGGAAGTAATCATTACCTTTTTACAAGTTTTCCAAAATCCAAAATATCCCACCCATGCCTATTTATTGAAAATCATGATTGCTTGACAAATCATAACTCTACTGAAGTTACTTTTGACTCACCTTGGTCAAGTTTGAACCCATTAAAATCCATAACTACCCTCTAACTCACCTTGGGTTGGGCTTAGTTGTTAAATATATAAATACAAGTGTAGAGCTCTTCATTGAGAGAGCTTGAACATAGTAAGTTTATAATGTTGGATTTGATCCATGAAAAAAATGCATAATATTATAATCCCAAAATCAATCCAAGTCAAGAAAAATGCAACCATGGTGGTAAGAGGAGATGGAGATAGCCAAGCCCCATTGATGAATAAATTTTGAGCATAATATGAGCAAGCCAATGAAGAGATCTCTTGGAGTAATCAAGGAAGGTAAGGAAAGTTCTCTTTTATTTGCATTTTAATTGGGTTTTAATAAGATTTGTTCATTAAGCTCCCCCCATGATCTAGGACAAGAGATGTTAGCTTGCTTAGTGTGTTTATTTCATGGGTTTTGGAACTAACACTATACTAACCTCCTCTTTTTGTCAAATTCCTTCATCATAAATTCATTGTTTTTAAAACATTCCAATTAACTTTTAATCATTAACATGTAAATAATTTATATCATTTTTTCCAAGATATCGATTGCTTTGGCATTTCTCTTTGAATACTCATTGTATTATCTTCTAATGTATTTTGTATAGGGATTTGGGACCTTTTAAAACCATATTTTTACCAATACAATAAAATTAATATGTTATAAATTCATAGTGTTAATTAATGAAATGTTATAATTTTTTTAAAAGTATAAGTTGGTCACTATTTACAAGTTGGTCACTATCCTCTTTGTTATTCTAGTCCCCTTCACAAAACTAACAACCACACTAACCTCGACTAAATGTTAAATTAGAATATACCACTTAACACTATCTATGCATGAAATTAATAGAACTAATTAAGAATTATTTTCATACATCAATACTTCGTAGTGGTAAGGAAATATAGTTCTAAGCAAGAAACATTTTTAGGATCATTAAATACAAATAAATAGAATATTCAATCAACATAGTTGATTCACAGTTATGAATAAAAATAATATATCATGTATATAACTAAAATTTAATAATAAAAAAATCATTTAGATCTATTAACACACATAAATATTAAAAATAAAAGATACCAACCTTATTCATATGCTAAATGACTATGAAAGTATTTAACATCATATATCCAACGTCCTATTTTTGCTCCATCTCCACCATCTAAGTGGGAATAGATTAAATAGAAACTACAAATGCTACTTGACCTTGATCAAGTAGAAATTTAAAAAAAATAGGGTAGCTATCAAAATAAATAAAACACATGTAAATATTTTTACATAGTTTGAAATCATGTGGATTGATAAGGGTAGATAAATATAAATTAAGATGTGCAAGGGCTAGATCTTAGGATTTGAATGCTTAACACTTTTAATTGGTAAATTTTAATGTCAAGAATGTCATCAATAGCTTTGTGACTTTTCATTATGGTCTGATATCTTCATGAATAAGTACTATAGTAAGTTATCTTGACATCTCCTCCACATCATTACTTACTAAAAAATTAATTTCTCTTGGAGAATCCCTTTTTTCATTTGCTCTCCCTAGTTATAAAAAAGGAAATAAATTCATGGAATTATTCTCTCTACCCTCATCACACTATATATTCCTCTAGATTAATTATCTCTCCTCATTCATTTCTAGATTTTTATTTATATTTCCACAAAAAAGATATCCCCATAGGGAAAATTGGTGTTTTTTTTGTTTATTAAATTAAAAGCATACTTAATTCATACTTTTTATTCTTTAAATGTTTAATTTTTAATGCTATATACTCCTTAAATAAACCTATGTTCTACACCATAAATATGTAATATTATTCTTATATTTTTTGTTTTGTATAATTTTTTTGATTGAAATATCTTATAATTATATCATTAAATCAATACAATATGGAATATATTTCTAAAAAAATATTAGTGGATTAATTAACAATCTGAAAGTCATATTCGTGAGGAATGAGAGATTACATCAACATCTTAATAAAATTCAAATCACTTTTTAGCCTAAAAGGTTTTAAAAACTATAAAATAGAGCCACATTTCATATATCACACTAGGAATTAAGATAAAGCATAAATTATGGAGGAGGTTTGGGATCATAGATTTTATCACCTAAACCTACCTAGACCCTATTAGCTAGAGGGTTTGAGAATTAGGTACAACACCATAACTATATTATCCATTTTATCTATATTTTCTTCATAAGTTTTTGACCTAATAGGAGAAATAAAAAGGACCAAATGTTGAAATTTACCTCATGATAGTGAAAACCACCTAGAGTTACCAATACCACCACCCTTACCATTCCAAATAGCACCACCAAATTTTCCATTTTATCCACTACTATTAGCACCTTCATTACCATGAATATAATGTCTACAAAATTTAAATAATATTAATGGAGAACCACTATGATACCATTTACATGATTGAGTTCTCCCTTATGATCCATGCCTGTAGTCCCATGGGGGTGACCAACAACAGGGATAGTTTGGAAGTAATCTATAAATTGTAAATGATGTTACATATAATTTCAATAAGGAATTCTTATGATTTATTAAATAAAATTTCCCCTGTATGGTATATGTAACAACCATAATAACTTCCTAAATATTGGAAGGAGGGTTGGGTATTCTAAATAAACAACCCTTACACCAAGTTTTTTCATTAAATATTTCACCTTCACATTCAACATGAGTGCTTACTTTATTTTTTGAGGATCTGGTCCCACATATATTAGACACTCTAAACATTTTAGTTTTTTTTTCAGAACCATTTACATAATACAATGAAGAAAATGATTGAACTTATCTTATGCCTAACCCATGACCAAGATAATTTCAAGTAAGTTGTACACAACATTTTTGAATTAAAAATAGATTCAATCCATTCTCGTATAATAATAATAATAATAATAATAATAATAATAATAATAATAATAATAATAATAATAATAATAATAATAATAATAATAATAATAATAATAATAATAATCAAAGGCCATGGCTCTATGACACAGATAAAAATAACTCATAAACAATAAAAATAAGGTACAAGAAGAATATTAAAATGAAATTAATTACTTTAAAAATATCTAAAATACATTCAAGGTAATTATAAAAATTAACTTCTGCACATGTTTTTTTTTTATTAAGGGTAAAGCTGGGTTTTTTTACTAGGGAGCCAACCCTATACAAGGAATATGGAAACCATGCCCCCAAGGACAAAATAAACAATAATGTATTCTAAAATCAAGTAAAATATAACATCAAACCAAAAAATAATAGGATAATAACCCAAGAACAACCAAAAAACAACTAAGACTTATAACCTCCTAAGGCCTCCTCCTAACTTCTAATACATCTTTTCATGTATCCATATATTGAAATGTTTGGGGAGATAGTCTAATATCCTTATCACATTAGATACGCTTTTGAGCTTGTGAGGATGAAGGCTTATCTCCTTTATACATGATACTCAAAAGAGTTTTGAGAGTCCTAAGGCTAGTGATGCTATCCTTCAATAATGCCTTGCTAACCTCCACAAGAGCTTTTAGATTATCATTTAGTCTAGAATTATCCCTTTCTAGGCTTGAAACCATATCCCTCAACCTCTTCAACTAGGCTTCCATCTCTTTCTATTTGTCCTCAAAATTATGATAGGGAACCATAACCAAAAGAGACCTACTATGTCCCTTCTAATCAATGAGTTCCATCATAAACCAACTAAGTATCACTTTTTTAAGATGTAATACCTCCTCAATGTTATCAACTTTACTTTATCCATAAAAAAATTAACCACTCTACAAAACTAAACATTTAATCATTAATCTTGGGTGGAGGACCTATGAGTAGGGTTCTAAACCTCTTCCATGTTTCCCTTAAAATAAATACCACCAACTAGAGTCTTCCCTTTCTTCTTAAACTACAAAGATTTAGACTTCAGCAAATTTAACCCCTCCAAAGCCTCTTCTTCTTGAACTACAACTAGATAATCTATAGCATCACCCTTTTTAGGAATAATTTCCCCTTCCTGGTCAAATTTTCCCTTGAAAATTTTCCTCAATTTATGATTTTAATTATCCAATTGAGATCTTGTAGAAACCCAAATTTTTTTAATACCCTATTTACTAGGGACATGGCTATTTGGACCACTCAACTTAGAAGGATCTCTACTACCAAAAAACTTAGATTTGGATGGAGAGAAATAGAGGTGACTCTTTTCATCCATACAAAATAATTATATATCATAAAAACTATAGCATGATGCAAAGGTTCACTCTTATTTTCACATTTTACATCAAGAATGGAGCTTTCAAGTGAATGTAATATGTAAAAAGACAAACTCACAGAATATTATGATTGAAGTAATTTAGGAAGTAAAATGATAATAATGGACAAAATTCTTCCTACATTCCAATGTGATATAGAGCATGACCTAATTTACTAACACACCAAATGGAGAAGGAAATGTCTCATAGTCAAAAATACTTTACAAAGGATGAAGCACCTCCCCTTTTAGAAAAAACTTTTCCTTTTTTGTATTTGTTTCTTGTTTTAAACATTTTAGTGTCCTCCATATCTAATCCAATTGCTTAATCTATTATTTCTTACATTATTTATATAGAGGCACCTTTGAAGTCCACCTCTCTACAATTCTAATCCTTGACAAAATTTTGAGGAATGTTTTAATCATATCCTTACACCTTTTGCATGAAATTTTCCATTCCTCCAATTTTTAGGATATCCCACAAATCAACATCCTCTTTGAAGATATTAATACACATGTTTAAAGACTATATATACCTCATATTCTTCACTTTATCAATCTACTTACACTTTCTCTTACTATGGTGCATTAATGCATAAATCTCCTTGAGTGTATGCCTTAAAGGGGGACCTAGGAATGGGATGGCATTAGATCATGGAGAGAGATGTTTGTACACTATTTTTTTTACCATCATTATTATCAATCTATTATCCTCTAATTATCTTTTTATAGCTTCCTTTTTTTAGAATTTTATAGCTTCCCAATATTTATTACATCGGCCTAGTTTAGATAACATGTTTCATGATTGTATTCATTATCCTATATTGGCTAGCCCAATATGGTTATGAGTATATATTATATCATATATACTATATGGTCATAGATGATAAAATAATGTGTCAACTAACATTTCCCTAATATATCAACCTAGATGATACAGTCAGCTTAGAAGTGATGGTTAGGTTTGAGTATTAGATCCATAAATATAGGGTTAAAATTTAATTAACAAGTAGATATAACAAATTTTTTTCTCTATTTGTGCTTTCATGTCTAATACTAAGTATTATTTTGAGGAATTATAGGTTTAGAGTCTTATCCTAGAAAACTAGTATTATAATGTCTTTGAATTTGAATAAGTCAAATTAGAGACTTAAACCTTGTATTTTGATTCCAAAGATAACGATATCTAGATATTAATATTTCCATTTGAGGTATTCAACCTACAATATATATTTAAAAGTGACACTTGAGCCAAAAGGGGAGATTAAAATGTTAGTAGTCCACTCAAAGGCAAGCATCTATATCCCTACTCTCTTTCATTTATTCAATTAGTAAACTAGATATTTAGTATTTATTTATATTTTTAATCTATATTTCATCATTGTTTATGATCATCCTTATATAAAAAAATATTTATAGATATAGGGATGTGTTTTAACCTTTTAAGACTTAGTGTATATAAATCTTATGTTGATAAAGAGTCGAGTATAGTAAATCAATGTAAAAATATGTAATAAATATATTCACTAATTTGTTACATAATTGAATATTTTTGACATTTATAAAAAATAGAAATAAATAATATAAATGATAAATTAGCTATAAAATAACTAAAATAGATGATTTGGAGGCTTAAAACTGAGGTAAAAACTAGTATGAGTGTTACAAATAGGATCCAGGTGTCAAAAACCCTCTTGGACAATAGCGCCTTAATTGGATAGTAGCACCATGTGGCATTAGTGTCATTTTTTTAGTGGTAGTGTTCTCTATGCAAGACTATTCTAAGTTTCTAGGTGCACTTATATCTAGATCTATAAGGCTTGTTCCTATGTACATGAGTTTAGAAATCATGTAGATGGCCTATTTTGATTAATTTTATGAGTAAACCCTAATATTACATGTTTTTGAGGCATCCCATTGATACAAATAGAAAAATGTGTTTGTTATTGTAGTAGGTTGGACATCTTCAACACCCTAATATGATTAGAATTGCCTACACACCAATACTCGTGAGAGGGATCAAGCTTGATGTAGTTCTCCCCACCTAAGTGTTGGTGTAAGTATAAGTAAAGCTAGTATGATGGTTTAATTCAATGATTTAAAAGTGCTTGAGACTATAAATTTAAATACTCTAAGATTAATAATGATGTAGATAGTAATATGTAGAAGTATGGATGAATAAGGATTGATAACCTTAATTATGGAGAATTTATTATGAGTTTGCATATGATTTCCATCTAGTGGTTGGATAGATAAAAGTCATGTATTTATACTATTATGGTGTATGTTCAGGTGTTAAAAGAGGTCTAAGTCAACCCTAAGAGGTTTAAGATTTGAAAAGATATTTATTCATGGAAAAATGAGGGAAAGGATAGTAGTGTCAATATTGGGACCCTAATACCATGTGGCACTACTATCCCTATTATGGTAATACTGTCCAAGTGCAAAACCTAAGGCATGAAGGGCTAAGATGCAATAATGAGGGTCTAGGACTGTAATAGGTATGATTAAAGATGCCTATGGCCCACATGAAGGATAGATAAGTGTTAAAATAGGCCATAAGATAGGTCTAGGGCTAAGCTATAGATAGGTGGTCTCAAGTAACACTCTTAACACTCAAATGTTATTTTTAGGTGTTAAATTTATAACCCCTTTATTATAGAAATGTATAAAATTTAAATGAATAGGATAAAGGAAATATAAGTGTACCTAGAATTACCTAAGAGGTGAACCCCGTGAGTCTGGATTTGAGTATGTGAGACATGCTCTAATGCATGTCCTACAAATGAAACATGCATAGATCAATCCTTACATAAGACATATCAAAATCAAAAACAAAACTAAGTAGAGAAGAAAAACTAAGTAAAATATATTAAAGGGATAAGAGAGAGGAAATGAATGAATAAACCTCATCAGGTACATGAAACAATGCATAAAACTAGTGATAACTTATGTGTGTTCATGTTGATAGTGAGCAATTAGTGAATAGCTTAGACTGAGGTAATAGCTCAATCAATACTAATGTGTGGGTGGCTCAATAAATCAATTTGGTTTTAAATGCATCATTGACCATCCTTGTTTGGTTGATCATGATTTGTGAATAACTTGGATTAGACTGATGGTGTGTCAAACCCTCTCATGTAGGTAGATCAAGAACTTAAGTAGACTATGAATCCATCATTACCTACCCATGTGTAGTAGATACATCTAAAATTAAAACTATGAGATATAATTGGAAATGTTTAACTAGATATATCTACCTAGAGATAACAGCTCTGTGGCCACTCAAATATATTAGGTTTCTCTAAGCCACTCAAGAATGCTAACCACTGTAGATGGAGTAGGGTATGAAACTAGTATACAACCTAGAATATTATGTATGACATATATAATATAGATAATGACATGTAATTTGTCATTCCATATGATCAACTAGTGTGTAAGTGATCAAATGGAAATATTATGCCACACACATACCCCCAAATATGATATTTGAGCATATGGAGTCTAGAATGAGTTGTAATAATCTATATATAAGTATATAAACTATAAATGGGAATGGTCATGCCATACATCATGCCCCTAATCTATACAAGTTGGTATGAATCTGAGCTAAACTGGTAAATCTACAACTAAACATGTGTAAACCTAAACTATACTTGATGTATTTTTTTGGAAAATATAGATTTTTATAAAATTGAGGCTATTGGATAGTAGTGACATATCTTGGATAGTATCATGATATGAAACTAATGTCCAAAAATGGGTGATAATATACAACATCTCTAATTTCTATGTAACTATATTATTCTTTATGTCACTATTTCCCATTGTGTTTACCTGAGTCTAATTTCTATAGTTTGACTCTGTGTGCTTAAAATGTATTATGAGTGCATTATGAGAGACTTGTATCTATGAAAAAATCATATTAATTCCCCCTCTTTTTATGGGATTTGTTAAATTTGTGTAAGAAATATCCTTAGAGGAAAAATATATTCAAGATGTGAGTTATCCAAAGTACATATGATATTTGCATAATAATCTAATATAATATGCATACATAACATCAGACTATAAGATAATCTAAGCATAAGTTTATAATGTATAGCGTATGTTATATCTAGAATTCATAAGGCTTTCAAGATAGATATAACAATGTATATAACATCAAATCTGAGTAATAATTGAGTAGCTACCTAGGGGGATGGGGCATGATGTCCATAAATACAACCAAGTAGGAAGGGGAGATGCATGAGGTCTCTCATAGAATATGAAACTAGAGTGTGTAACAAGCAAGAAACAAGTTTCATGACCATGATGCATACAAGAAATCATATATACAATAAATGAGGCACACAAAGTAGACCAAGGGGACATAATATAAGGGATATGGGCACATGTCACTAAATCTAAGAAATCATGATATACAAGGACATGTTCAAATCTCCACTTACACAAACAACAAGAAAGTTAGCTTAGAGCAACATAGAAGTCATTTTTAAATGTCTATAGACATAATCAATAAATCACACAAGGATGTGAGCACATGTCCAAAACATACATCTAGTAAAAATCAGTGGCATAGAACCATAGAGAAATGACATATTCAAATTCACTAAAATAAAAGAAGCATATAGATACAAAACAGTCTAAAATAGGAAAACTATAAATGAAAGTATGCATGAACTTGTAATAAAAATTTGTGTAAGAGCCAAGAGGTACATATGTTGAGTCTAAAGGAGTATTATCTGGCAAAAAATATATGTAAGTGTAGCATGATCAATATCAAGATATAACAATGCTAAAGTTAGGATGTAGAGTATAGAAAGATGTAACTTGATAATTGAAACTTTGTATAAAGTGCCCACAAATGGGAAAATGTGTCAAATAAAGAACCTATTTATCTATGTAAATTCCCCTAATGGGTGGATAATAACAAATTTAAATTAGAGTAGTGGACTTGAGTCTTGTAGCAATATATAAGCACTTGACAAGAATAAGTCAAGCATGTATGTATGATAAAACTGACTATACTAAGATAGATAACATATGTAGTATCTGTAGAATATAATAAATGTAAATATGGAAATGCATATGATCTGCAATATTATGTTTTTTGAGTAAATATTTAAATGTTTTTTGGTTTTTGAAAATCATATTAATTTTGTGTTTTATAGAAATAATCTATGTACAAGCAACATGAGAAATAAACTATATACAAGGTAAAAGAGATAAATAAAGTGTGTACAAGAAGGGAAGAACAATACTAACCAATGATTCTCATGGGAGACTCACTATCAATGTGGCATATGTCAAATAAAGGAATAGTGGTCATGCATGCTATATGAAAAGGTAATTGTGGTATTATAACCTATTGTACTGAGTGATATATAGCTAACACTACCTATAAAGTGGTGCTAAGAATCTATGAAAATAGCTTTTTTATCGTATGAACTATAGGGGTCTTAGGGACCCATCTGGTAAGAGATTTTGTAGCTATCATAGGTGCCCTATGTTGATAACCCTAAGAACTCAATAATACTATCTCTATATAAAATGAGTATAAGGAGGCCCTATATAATCTAGAACATATCTCTGACTCAAGGGTTTCTCTAATAATGGTCTCTATAAGAGAGTATACATATGTGGCCATACTATAGGAGTAGACCTCACCTACACTAATGTCTCTACTAAACTCTTTGGTGTACTAACATGAACTATACTTAGAGATGTAATTCGTAACTATGTTATAACTGCTAACTATGGTGTAACTTCTTATAGGATAGTTAGAGGATACTCATATGAAAGACCCTTGACTGTGATCACCTAATTTGCATGTATACATTTGAGGCATGTGTGCATAATGGATGGGATGGCTCATAAATTTTATATCCATGCTTTACCTAATAACATGTCAAATGTTCCTACACTAGG
The DNA here is from genome assembly GCA_037957365.1 of Torreya grandis. NCBI lineage: Eukaryota > Viridiplantae > Streptophyta > Pinopsida > Cupressales > Taxaceae > Torreya > Torreya grandis. The sequence continues at coordinate 2,399,982 of JARHVA010002439.1, forward strand.
TACTACTAAAACTCTAGTGGCCATATATGCTAGTATAACGTATAATAGAGTACAATCTCCCCATTAGAGCTCTGAACATGACCATTGAAGCTATGGATAATTATGTCTGTAAGGGATATATCCTACTCTAAATACTCTAAATACCATAGAAGTTTGATAGTTCACATGTTAATAATTAACCCATTGTCAACCATAACACTCTAAATATGATGATGATCTATGTAGGCTCATACGAAAAGTGCATATAAATATCAACCATCATTAATAATTTGCTGCTCTAAAAAAGTGATGAGTGGTCTAGTTGTAACTATAATATAGTACAAGCCAATGATATTATGTAGTGGGTGTGCATCCTCTATAGCAATGTGATATGATGTTGGTGGTGGATGTTCCTGATATGTGTAGTGAACACCTAAAGTGAGCCTACCTCATTTTATGTATGTTTGTAAATGGATCTAAGATTTTTTTCAATGTCTTATCTTATATTTGTTTAACTTTGGGTACCTCTATGGGTGTGCCCACATCAATAAATTTGGCCTCTATCAAATTTTTTTATCTTATGTTTCAAGCTAATACATCAATTTTTTGTATGGCTTGGTACCCTATGATAATCATAGAATACATTGGAACCATAATTATTTGGAAGAGGTCATGTTATATCAACCTATTTTATGGGAGGGAGAGATATGAAATTACATTCTAAGAGTTTCTAGAAAACACATGTTGGTAGTTCTATAAGGTTGGTGAAAACTCTATGTGGAGGAGCTAATAAAATAAGGTGAGGAGATGGATATGAAGTTGTGTTAACTATGGAATTTGGATCACTCTTGTTTTTAGTGGCCTTAACCTTGTATGCAGGCTTACTAGAACTCTTAGTAGTCAATTTTGATCCACTTGTATATTTCAGCTTTCTATAGAGAGAAGCTTGTATTATTTTTATTTCACCATGTGGCATAAGTCTATGAAGGTTGAAAAATTATTGAATAAGATAGCTTCATGTAATTTTGGTAGTAAGCTTGGTTTGAATATGTCTTAGAGGTATCTATCTTTCATTGGAATAGTCAACTTGGCTAATATGGTTTTATATCATAAGACATATTTTGCAATAGGCTCATTTGATTTTTTTTTTAGTTATGCTACTTGAGCATATGAGATCTTATCACTGATGTTTATTAAGAAGTGTGATAAAAACATATCTACCTATAAAAACTACTATTTATTATGTCCTAAACAAATTATTCAGTGTCTTAGGGCTCTTATTATTACTATATTATCCTAAATACCCCTATCTTAAAGTCTAATTTATTTACAATTAGGTACTCGGTAATTTATTTTTACAAATTACCATTTTACTTCCCTAACCACCGAAATATAATTACAACCCATGAAATCCTAACCCTTTAACAACATACCCATGTATAAACCCATTCCTAACAAACCCACCAATTATAATCCTAAATTACCTTGAAGTTAGAACAAACCAACATGGATGAAACCAAACTCTTGCTAAAAAGGGTGAATCTATGATGATTCTCTCCTGATAAGTGTAGATTCTCCTGATTGGCATCAATCTATATATACAGAAGTGATTATTTATTTCCAAGGTAATGAATTTTTAATCTAAAAACTTTTCTTGGATTTCCTCATGAGAATTAAGATGAATTTTAGCACCACACTATAAAAATTATGCTATACCTAGTCCACAAAAACCATCACAATTTAGGGAGATTGTTTGCACTTATAAAAGGAATACACTCTACCTGTAATTATTTCAAGATAAGTTCTGTATATTAATTATTTCATTTATTATTTGAATTCCTATCTTTTCCTCTTCATACCACTCTCAAACACAATAGAAATATATGGTTTCTTTCATCATTATCCTTTGTCACCTTTTAGTTTTTTGTTTTTAATCTAGTACAATTTTAATAGAATCGATTCAAACTCATTTGAATTGGAATCAATTCTATAGTATCAACATCAATCCATATAATTTGTTTTTAAATATGATCCATTAAATATGAAAACTCTATTTTGGATCAATCTGATTTGATTTTCTATCTTTCTAAACATCAGTTCATTTGTAGATGACTCTGCCCAAAATTATACATGACATCATTAATATCATTGATATACCGATCATCTCTCAACCCTTTTTCATCAACTAGAGTGATATATATTTTTAATTAGAACTTTGTGCCATTATTTACTCTCCCTTAATTAAAGCCACTTATAACCAACTAGATGTTATACAAGAAGATGTGAATTCTACTATACCTTATTAGGATGAATACTTTGCTTGCATTGATAGCTTAAATGAAGATTAATTCATAATCATTTTGTTATTACATCTATATCAAATCTTTATATTTCATAATTTCAATGTTTATTTATCCACTTAACTATGAAAACAATGAGATGACATCCACTTAAGGAAGTTCATAACTTACTGGGATTGGTTCCTAACCAGGTAGATCACCTATCTATTTATTAATCCATTTTGTCCAAGTTGTCTCATTGTGTGTAGGTTAATCTTTCAATCCAAAAATAAGTTCCCTCATTTTTTGGATTAAAGTGGTGTGAAAACATCTTCTCATTTCTATGTATTCTTCATAGACCCTACATTTTTTAAAGTTTTTATTAGATATTTAAATTAAAATGAAAAATAAAAAACTACTATAACATTTTGATGCACCTCATGGGACCCCTATGGTCTCATTATTCTTATTACATTTCATTGTGAATTTATTCATTTGTTTAATCTTCTCTTGATTTTTGTCTTCATTTAAAGGAAAAATCCAAATTTTTTTACTCTTATTTATAAGGTTTAAAAATAATTGCATCCATCATTTGCTTGATTAGATAATTCACATAGAGTAATCTAGGTGGAGAAATATATCATATAAATCACTTATTTTCACACACATACCAAAACACTTGTTGATAACTCTAAATGAACCACATGTTATCTTAGTGTTTAAAGAAAACTTCTAATTTTAGAATTATAAAATTTAGGGCATGAGTTACAGGTTTTGGGAATCTAGTTGCCTATGGTGAAATATCGGTAGAGCAAGATAAACTGTTCCAAGATGTTTATATGATTTGGTGGTTGGGAGCCACCTTGGTCCATTATTCATAAATTGTAGAGAATATATGTTAATACTTAATTTATTATATCACAAATTTAAGCTAAATTTTAATCTAAGTGGATATTTATAATGAAGCTAAAACTAAAGTGATCTTGGTGTAAAAAAGAGCAAAGAGAAGGGTAGAGTAGAAAAGAAATGATTTATTGCCAATTTTTTAATTAGACATTATGACAAATCATAAATTTCAATTGAGTATACATTCAACCAATATATAATACAACATAGCCTAAGATCAAATTCCACTATATACTAGTCAAGCTTTAAAGGGTAATATAAAGAATCATAAGTAAGAACCAGGTCTATTGTAAGGATTTACTACTATAATCAAATAGGATTAGCACATTTTAATACATATCAAAATGAAATGAAGAAAAACCTAATATTTTCCAACTAATCTAAATTATGCACATATCAGAAACAATATGATTAGAAAATGCAACTTAGAATTCAAAGACACCATTCAAATTCAAAACATCTACTAGCAATTGAGAGAAAAGGCTATATTAGCAATTGACACATCAAATATGGATAATATTTATAGAATTACTTGATTATATTAATTTATTAAAGTGTAGACAAGTTTCTCAAAAATCTCCCCCTTTACAAATGGTAATACATGCCTTTATAGAAATATTAGACAACATATCGGTCAGTTATAAAATTAAGGTGTATAAAGAAAAGGACAATAGTCCTTAAAATTTCTAAAATACATGTGATTTTAACAATCACACCTTCTTAGAGGAAAGTATGCTAAAATAATATCATATGCCTTTATAGTGGAATATTATATTTCAAAATGTAACAAAATTCTACAAAATATAATATTGCTTAATTTGTTGGTGGGTCCTCTGATTGTCATTACTGGAGGATGCTCATGGCTTTAGCATGTTTCTCTTCAACTAGATCTAGATCCACATTAGGCTTCATGATACACTCCTCCTTTTGATATTCTAAGTCATCAAGTTCCCTGTCATTCCTATCCATGGCTTCTTTAATGCTCCTAGATTCATTTATCCTTTCCCCTACATTGAATATCATGTCCTGGATTTTATTTTTATCATCCCTAGATTTACCTTGGATTTTTACTTTGATTTATTGGGTTACCAAAGTAGCCCTATGTTTAAATTCTTCATCAATTATGATTATAAGGATAGTGGGTTGTGTAATATCTTTGAGCATAGTCCCAAGAAGTTTATCAATTATTTCAATTAGTTACTTATAATTTTCCAAGAGTCTTTCCAGATCATTGAACCAAGCACTCAAACTTTGAACCTTTTCAATCACAATTCCAAGAATTTTGCTCAAGTGTCCCAAACTAATGGTTTCGAAACATGGGATCTATTTCCTTGCTTGAATATTGATAATTTTGGAAATTTTGTCTTCCAAGGCTTACCATTAGGTGACTAGGCTCTTATCCAATGCACACTATACCTCTAATGCACTCTATCTCATCTTCATTATTTTGAGTGCTTCAAACATGTCAAAAATGACTCATCAAGCATTTTGGTCATTGCCTCAAACATTGATAGAATTTCTTATATCCAAAATTTTTCCTTTTTTATTTCCAAATTTAAGATCCTCTAGTTTATCACCTAAACTGTAGCTTTAGCATATGCTGATTGGGCCTCAATAAGGATTTCTACATCCTCTTAATGAATTGTAGCTTCACCAAGCTATTGGCCCCCACTGTAGTTAATCCCATAAAGGGTTCCACTTTTTTAAATGTGAATTTATCTATTTTAAGCACAACTATCCTTTTTTTAATTCTATTTAACCCAATTATTTCAAGGTTGAATTTGATGGTAGTGACTAGCTTATTGAACTTGGGAGGTTTTGGGACCTCCATACCTAAGCTACATGATGCCTCTGGGGCATCCATCCTTTTATTTTTTTGTCCTTGGGTGACCATAATCTTAATTTCCTCTTTCTCCCTCACCATAGCTATAATCCATGGCTTTATGTCATATTGTATCTCAACATCAGTAACCCTTCTCATGGCCCATGAATGATAAACCAAAATAATATTATGAACTTTCCATAAATGAACTAGTCAGGATTAACTAGTCAATGAATTCAGAATTCATCACTAAAGAGATTGATTTCATTGGTAGGGTGAGTGAAATTAAATCTTGTTCTCTTCCTTGGTCTAATGGGGACTAATGCCAACTCTACCTTTCTCTTTTCTCAGGTTACCACATGGACAAACTCTTTTCCTTGATCTTTCTCAGGCTCCTCTTTCCTATTTGAGTCATAGGCCTCTATGAGTTCCTTGAGGGCAGCCTCAAATGTTTCTTTTGACTCCAAGGATATCATATTAATATATTGGATTTGAGAACATGGCCTTTGGGGAAGTGTTGAAGGTGAGGGGCCATACTTAGGTCTCTCTTCCAATCTCACTTCTCTTACTTTCTCCTTGCCCCTGCCTTGTTCATCCTAGTTTTTCATAATTTGTTCTTGAGGTTGTGGTTGTTGTTGTCCTACTTGGGATTATTCTTGGGCCATATCATATGGAATAGGTATTAAGTGATATTGCAAAGGATGCATTTTCCGTGTCTCTCTTGAGGGCTTGTCATCCTTGGTTAACCTATGTTCCAGGTTGATGTTGTGGGCTTGGATCCTAGCCAATACTTATTCATAATTCTAAGCCTTAATATATATGGTGTCAAAGACACTGAGTTGATGTACATATTTAGGCTTAGGTATCTTCTTGTCCTTCTATTGGATGGGCACCATACCTTTAAGATCCCACATCTTAAGTTCATCAAGTTAAAAACCAAATGAATCCTAGCGTCTAGCCATAGTCTCAACCTATTTCCAGTCCTAGAGTATTGTCCTTTTAATGATCAAAGGGAAGGGGTGGAGAAGTCCTTTATTATTTTATTTACAAGTGCCATGAATGCCATGTAAGAATTGGGAAGCAATTTCTTGTTTAACTAGCTTTCTAGGAACATATACTAAAAACCTATAAGGTAGGGACATGATGCCCTTAATCCTAATGACTATGCAGTTAGGGTAGTACCATATATCACCTATCATCTCTACATAATTCTTGATGAGGGGTTGAGATCTAGGCATAGAAACACCTATGATAGCCTCAACTATGGATGGATAAACACAATAAAAAATAAACTACATGTGATTCTTGTACTTAAAGATATGTAATTTAGAATAGTGATGTGAAATGGTGGTTTTACCATTTGGGGACCAATTTATAAAACTTGTGAAGTCGATTGAGGTAATGAAGGCATCTAATAGGTATGACATAATATAACACTACTGGAAGGTCTTCCTTTTAATGGTAGTGAATTGCTTGGTGTGGAAGACATTGATTAAATCTCCAATTAGAGGGGAAAGCTTTTGTTCCACCATGAAATGGATAAAGGAGATAGAGATTTTATTCACATAGGTGGTTGAGGGGGCTCCAAAGGTTTAGTTCAATAGGGTCATTATAACCCTAATTCCATCCTTAAATTAGACTAATGGGATTTTTCATTCAAAGTCCTTGAATATATGAGGGCCTTGGTGTAGTTAGGGTCTAAGGACAGAGTCTAGGTCATTGTTTCTTATTCACTCATTTATATTAGATAAATCCACATGGGGAAGAGGGAGCTTATAATATTTCTCAAATGCTAAAACAAAAATATATTCTACTTTCTTAGAGTTTCCCTCCATGATGATCCATTCATTATAAATTCTATAGTCAATAAATATGGAAGCAAGGATATCTATAAAGTGTAGTACCTTAGGATTTTTTGCATTGTAATGGAGCCCAACCATCTAAATAGTGACTAGGTCATAGTGTCTCTAGCTTACTTTGACAATTATTTTCTCTTATTTTATGATGGGTTTCAATTTTTTGATCATGAATAAAAGTTTGGATCAGTTTCTGATGCCTGGGATATTTAGGGCTTCAAGGACTAATTTGATTTCTCTAAAGATTTGACCTTCATTATCTGTTGACAAGTACAACTTGATCTCCTCATTCAATTACTATCCATGAGATGCCATTCTCTTTGTTCTTATGAATTGTTTATACTTGATTAAAAATAATATCTATGGAAGTTCTCTTGCACTTAGAAACATAATTATGTTTTCCTTGGATCAAGTTGTAACTGATTGAGTCTATTTGGGTCACTTTTAATGTAGGGTTTAGGGTCTATGAGATTTAATGGAAAAATATATCTAGGACTAGGCTTATACATGTCTTGGATTTGATTAGGATCTTTGCATTTATACTTTTGCATTTTAGAGCCCAAAAGATCTTGGATTTTGTCTTATTTTGCTTATGTAGTGCCTATGTGGCATTGGAATAGGCCTTTCATAGCATTTTTTATAAATGCATTTTGAGAACTAGACATTGGCATTTAAAAATGAATATTTTATTTCACTCTATTGGATTAAAATCTAGTATTAGCATGAGCTATTGATTGTAATTTAGGCCCTTCCCTATGATTGGATATTTTTATTCCAATCCCTATGGTAGTGAAATTTGGCATATTTGGGTGCCTTTGTCATGATTCAAATCTTATGTCAATCCTTTACTAAATGAGAATTCACCACCTATCAAGCTCCTAGGCCTTTGAAAAGTAATGAGTGCCTTCATACTATTGGATCAAAATCTAGAAACAAAGAAAAAAACATTATATCATCTTATTATCTCTACCTTGGATGTGATTTTTCCATGCATTGAGTTTGTGGGCTCTTGAGGTCTTGCTAAAAATTATTTTGGTGCTTTCACATTGTTAGATCAAAATCCAATAACAAAATGCATGTTGTCGATCTATAGAGATGCCCAAACATTAAGTTAGCACACTATTAAGACCATGACCTAGGATTAAGTCTATTAAGCTAAGGTTTTATTAATTTATTAAACATGAAATAAACCTTAGGCTAATGGGTTTATGCCTAAGCTTTCAAATTTATATGCAGGGGGGCCATGACCTAAATATTGTAGGCTAATGTTTATGCCATGTTTAATAAACACAATTTACACATTTGTCTATAATATTTATGCCAAGTCTTATAAAATATGCTTAAAAGGATCAACATGACACAATGGTCCAATAACACATAATATTTTATTGTATTGAAAAAACACATTAAAACCTTTAGCTATATGCATTTGGTCTAAATTTTATGCTATAAGGACTCTATTTTCAAAATAAGACTTAGTATAAGTCTATAATTTAAGGTTCATGATGTTTGAATAAAATGTCACGGGGACTTTAAATTATAGACTTTGACTAGGTTCATTTTGCATACTTAGATTATAAGACCATTTCTAGAATTTTCTATTTGAAGACCTCTAATGTTTGAGCATTTTTTGATCACTCCCCTTAGCCTGTAAAGCCATTTTTGAGCCTTGCAACAAGATTTTGAAGTATATTTTGACCTTTAGCATAATAATTAATTATCTTAAATTTTATGGTCTCATGGATGTCAAATACATCCTCATAGATGCCAAATGATAGTGACATGAATGCTAAGTTTAGGCTAATGATGTTTTTTATTTGATGGGCTTAATGTTGATAGTCACAAAAATGTCAAATACATCCTCATAGATGTCAAATGATGGTCACACAAACATCAATTTTAAGATCATCAAATTATTATGATCCAATATGATAATGCCACTTGGCACATCCATGGGGCTTCCCAAGATCTTGGATTTAATTCACTCAATTAGATCTTAATTGATGATGAAGCATCAGATGTAGGATTATCATCTAGAGTTTTCTTCTAATCAGTTACTTTATCGAGTAGGACCCATTTATTTTTGGTCATTGAATGTAAGGGTGTTATGTGTCAATCCTTTAGGCCCTTCATAGTCTTTTGAATTTTTAATCATGCCTCACACCACCTGATGAAGTCTTCATGAGCAAGTGAGAAGCATTAATCATGATTTAAAGGCTTGAATTTGATTGGTGTAGTGGGCTATATGTGGGATCCTATCTATTTTCTTCATGCCATCTGATCAAAGGGTTGTATAATACAAATGGTTAGATCATCCTAGATGCATAATGTTTAATCCAAAGTTGTGGATTTTCTCACTCTATTGGATCAAAGGCCATTATAAAGCGAAGGTTATTAGATCCTACAAGATGCAAGGAGATTGAGTTAGGGCTACATAGATATAAAAGACTTAGGCTTAAGGTGTTAAGACTAAGGTCTAGCTCCCATTAATAAATACATTGAGGCCTTAGGATTAAAACCTTAGGATAAGTTGTAAATCAAAGGATTGAGCTAACATAATATTAAACTCAAGTGGTCAAGATTTAGGATAATATGTTAAGACTAAGGTCTTTCTTGTATTAATTAATACGTCAAGGCTTTAGGGTTAAAATATTAGGCTAAGTTAGGATATATTATAATGATCCTATAGAATGAAGGTTAGGTATACAAGTAAATTTTAAAGGAAAAAATAATAGATAGGATCAAGGGCTTTATACTAAGTTTTCGTTATGTTAATAAACATGATTAAACATTGAACATGAATTTTATGCTTAGGTCCAACATAATTTCAAAATATTCCCATTGGTTTGGTTCTTGCAAACATTCAAATTTACTGAGGGCTTTGGCTAGGGTTTTGAAACATGAAATTATTAGGGACAAATGCCATTGAACCTAAAACTAGAGAAATAAAGACCATTTATTAGAAATGTTAGTCCAAATCAAATCCAAAATAAAACCAAGTAATCCTACCTTTAATAGAGTGGATGATCTTCAAATTTTGTAAATGATCCTATCATGCTAAATTTTCATGTTCAAACTTTAGGGTTTCTCTAGGGTCCCAATTTTCAAAAATGGGGGTATGTTGGTCTCAAAAAATGGTAACTCAAGGGGGAAACATAGAAATATGTTAGAAATTAGAGACTCTAGTTTAGACAAATAATTGGGTCATCCATTCATTTGATCAATATCATCATCTAGATTATATTATGGTTGAGACAAACCTTGCATTTTTAGAGTTAGGGTCAAACACCAAGACATAGCCATACTATGTGTGTGAATTGATTCCACTTACTATTTGCCATGGGATTAAATAAATAACTTATAGGTTTCATGTATTTAGTCACTAACACTAACTTATAACATGTTAAGATGCTCATTAAAAACCATGATTTAGCTTAGGGAAGGCTTGGGAATTACTCTGCTACTAGCCAAGCATCCATATCCTTGATAGAGATGCCTTTGGATCTACTTAAGGCCTTGCTTCACTACTAGCTAGACATCCATATCCCTAATGGAGATTACCAAAATCACATATGCTTATAAATATTTTGATTTTGCATTGAGTTATTTTTTGTATTTTCTCAAGGCTTTTATGCTTTTAACAAGGTTAGGAACCACAATAGCCAGGTTTTAGGATTTGGTCAATGTTTGGTCTTTGGAATATAATATGTGGTTACAACCTTTATCCCAAAAAATGATGTTGATTAAGTTATATCATGAATATACCATGATAGTTTGAATTTTGACTCTATAAGTGCAAGTCTTCTTAAAACCAAGTTGAGGCCAAAAAAATGTTTAAGTTCCCATGAAATAGTTGACTTATTTCATTGGTCTTTACTAGTTTTTAAAAATTAAAACATTGTGCTTAACATTTTAGGGCCATGGTAATCATATGTATGGGGTTCACACCTAAATTTCCAAAATTCAGGAATTATTAAGCAAACTTCACAACTTTAAGTTCAAGATTATCCAAGAGGACTTATTGGAATAAAGGAATGAAGCAACAAAAAAGAAACACATAATAGAAAATAATAAATAAAGATAGTAAAGGGAAAAAAATAAATATATACACACCTATGCATAAACTAGGGACAAGAAGGAAATACCTAAAAGGAAACTAGCTAGCTTACCTACTCTAAATCTAACCATCTTATAGTTTACTCCATGAAGACCTCTGAAAGAGTAGCAGAGAAGTAGTGCTTGAGGTATGAACCATTGGTGGGAAATGTAAACTCTAGTTCTTGTAGATCTTTGAGCTTGAAGGTGTTGTTTCCTAATGTTTATGTGATTTGGTATGGGCCAATCCATAAGGGTGTGAATTTACCATGTTTTCCCTTAGGCTAAGATGCTTTGTCCCAAAGGAGAACTAGGTCTCCTTATTTGAACACCTTGATCTTGGAAATTTTATCAAACCATCTCTTAACCATGGTTTTATGCCTACTAAAATCAACAAAGGATTTCTCCCTTGCATCTTCCATCTAAAGTATGTCCAACAATCTTGAACTGGCAAGTTATTAGCTCTCTTCCATATATTCCTACATAGATCTATATGTGGGCAACTTAAGAGTGCTAGGAAAGGTTCCTATCCATACACCAATAGAAATTGTGAGGCTCTTAAGGCCTACTTGATTCTTATCTGATCAGTCCAAAGTGAAAATTTAAAGAGCTTATGCCATGTCCTAGGTTTGTCTATAATAGACTTCTTGATTTCCTTCATTAAGTTCTTATTTGTAGATTTAAAGACTCTATTCCCTTGGGGATAATGGCTGGATGAAAAATTGAGAGTGATTACATTATCATAATCCCATTCATTCATCTCTATAGATATTAATGTAGACCCATTTTCACACACTAGACAGACTAGAGTTTCAAATCTAGTATAAATGTTTTCCTCTAGGAAGTTGATCACCTCTTTAGTCCTATTTAGTTTAGTGGTTGCAGCTTTAGTCCACCTTATACAATAGTATATGGTAGTAAAGACATAATTTTAACCTTTATATGAATTAGGTTTGATTATCCTAATAAAGTCTAACCACCATTGAGTGAAGGGTTTGTCAATCATGATTAGTTATAGTGGTATTGCTACCTTTGGCTCCTTGGTGATAAAAATTTGATGTGAGTGACATTTCCTCACATGTTTGTGAGCATCCTTAAATATAGTTGGCCAATAATATATATCAATAAGTATTTTGTGAGCTATGGTTCTCCTAGATGAATGTCCACTACCCAACTTTTCATGAAAGTTGCTTATGATTTGGGTGGCTTCTTCTTGTGAGACACATCTGAAATAAACCCCTTCAAAATTTATCCTATACAAGAACTCATCCTTGGTCAAGTAGTGGGTTGAATTCAACCATAGGTCCATCTTTTTCTTCTTGAATAAAATTACATGATAAGTATCATTAATTAGCAAATATATAATTTAATCGTACCACTCACTAGCTTGAATGTTTTATTGATCCACTTGAATAATACTTAACCTAAAGTTAGTATTAGCAATCATCTAGATCAAACCTTGGAATCTTACCAATTTCAATGTTTTCATTTTCAATTCATAATACTAAAAAATTGATATCCACTTACCTCTATGTTCTACTAATTCATTCTAACTTAACATACATTTGGTGGTGGGGTCAAGTAAGATAACATGTAACTTATTTCTATGGATTTAATGCCTAAATTTATTAACTATCTTAACTAATGCATATTCTTACTTATTAAAAAATGAATAATTTATCTTAGTATTTTTAAAATTAGTGCTCAAAAAAGCTACTATGTGGTCACACCCTTCAAATTTTTGAGTTAACACTGTAACCATAGTGTGGTCAGATGCAACAGAATAGAGGTAGAAGTCCCTTGAGAAGTCAGGACTTATAAGAACTAGAACATAGTTAATGTCCTCCTTGATATCATTGAATGCCTTTATATAATATTCATTCTATGTGACCTTGGCATCCTTCTTCGCCATGCCATTCAGTGGCTTCACAATTTTTTGTGAAACTAAAAATAAACTTTCTTACAAAATTTATCTCACCAAAGAATGACTTTAGCTATTACTTATTATTTGGAGGTTTTATTGTATACATGGCCTCCACACTTTCAAGATATATAGATATCCTATATTTGGTTATAACATGACTCAATAGTTTACCCTCAGTCACACAAAAGATACACTTCTTAGGGTTTAAGTAAATGCCATCCCTTCTGCATCTTTCAAAAATTTGTTGTAAATGCATGAAGTGATATTCCCTATTTTTATAAAAAATTGTTAGATCATCCATATAAATGATGATGCATTTACCTATCAAGCCTTAGAACACATGGTCCATATCTCTTTAGAAGGTATCTCTTACATTGACTGGTCTGAAGGGCATCCTCTTGTAAGCAAAGATTCTCCACTTAGTGGTGAAAGTTTTCTTCGTCCTATCCTCTCTATCAACCAAAAATTAGTTTTAACTTGAAAATCCATCCAAAAAAGACATCATAGTTGAGCCTAAACTAAATTGAATTACTTGGTCTAGGGAAAGAAGGGGATAGTTTTCCTTTTTTGATGCTTTGTTTAAGTTTCTAAAGTTAATACAAAGTCTAATCTCACCATTCTTCTTCTTGATTGGCACTAAATTAACCACCTAGGTTAAATGTCTGATGGGGAAGTCTATCCTATCATCTAATAATATATTGACCTCTTTGAATATCATGGGTTCTAGGATAGGGTTTATAGGCCTCTATTTCTACCTAAATAGTTTGCAACTTTCCTTAAGGGGTATAGTATGGGTAATGACCCTTGAATCAAATATCTTTAAGTCATCATAAGACCAAGCTATGATATCCCTATATTGGGTAAGGAGCTCTTTATCCTTTTGATTCTTAATGTTTGTATAGTATTTTACAACATTTTCTAGATGGGGTTGATCTTGGAGGCTAAGATAAACAACATTATAATCTTTCCCACTTACATTAGGAACTTTAGAAACCTCAACTAGTTTGTTCTAATCAAACAATCTTTCTAAAGCAATCATCCCCTTGGGGATCTTGTTGTCATTCAGCTGAATGACTTAACCATAAAATTTGTCCTCCTTAGATGTATTTTCATAGGTCTCATCAATAATATGAGCATCAAAATCTCTAGAATTGGTCATGAAATTCAATATCTATTGATCATAATTGAAGACTTGGAAATGGTTAATGTTATCAGGCATTAAAGGATAAGGGATCAACTCAATGCTAAAATTAGGGGAGTCTTGGTTGGGCATGAGGTTGGCTAAAATATTGTTATACCCTTAACCATTTGTGTGTCTAGGGATATGTGTGGCTAACTTGTGGCTTACAAACCTCTTTTATTTACTTGTTATATTTGTCTATGTTCTTAAATAGGTCAGCCTATAGAATAACCTTAGTTAAGTAGACTATATATAAGAGGTATTGGTTAGTATTTAATCATCATGTAAAGTATTCTACTATTAGTGCATTGATGTGGAGGTTTCCCCCTCATAGTGGATTTTCTATATTATCTAGTATTCTATTTTGTTGTCAATTATCACTATGTAGTCTCTTATATTTTCTCATTCTATGTAATATAAAATTATTCTATGTGAATATCTAAGTTATTTCATTACAAGTGGTATCAAAGCTTTGATTTAGGCAAGTTTCTTGTGGCATTTTTTTTAGATCTAGTGAGGCATGGATTCTGGAAGTAGTGAAAGCAAAAAAAATAACTTACAATCTAAGAATAATTAATTTTTTCCATCCATGCAAAAATTCTCAAAATGCTTTTTTGAAAAAAAATATTTAAAAAAAAGAAGATTCTAGAAAAAATTTCCCCCTTGTACACTTGCAGTCATTGGATTCATCTCAATGAGATGATCACACCAGTAAATTCTATTGATACACTTTTTTGGTACCAAAAATTTTACTCTAATGCATAAAGGTAAAATTAGATTCATCTTGACAAGGTGATCAGAATGGTACCATTTCTTAATATACATTTTTTTGGGGGGTCAAAACCCTCCTAGGGTTTATTTATGGTATATATTTTAACTCAGGGAAGAAAAGGGGCACTAAAAACTCCTAAGACTCCTTATATCGATGACATGGAATCTGGAACTTTAGATGTAGTGATTTCTCAGCTTTAAGAGGACAAAAAACTTGGTGAGGCATGATGACTTTGTTGTAGTGTAAGGTAATTTTTCAAGGATGCATGAAGAGATTAATGGAGTTCATAGTGAATTGAATTATATTACTACGTAATTGGCTACACTCACATCTTAGTTTTAGCCTAAAAATCTTCCACTTTAGCATTCAAATCCTCCTCTCAATAGCTCCCATATTGGAATGAAACTAATGTTTACAAAATTGGACATTATAAGTTTGATGGTAAGGATCCTCTCATTTTTATTAACCTAATTAATAATTTATTTGAGCATCATCAAACCCCTTTTTCTTAGAGGGTGATCGTGGTGTCCCTATATATGGAACCTGAGCAATTCATTTGGTATCAGTAGTTATGTGCTCAAATGAAAAAGAATGGTGCTCCTATTACATCGACTATTTTTACTAAGGAGTTGATAGCTCATTATTATAATAATGTCTTTGAGAACTATTTTAGCCAATTATCCAAGCTATGGAAAATAAGACCTATGAAGGATTATATTCAACAATTTTAGACTCTCTCTTTACGGGTGGAAAATATCACTGAGAGAAATTTGATGGATTTATTTTTGGGTGGCCTCAAAGATAGAATCCAATATGAGGTTTGAATGTTTGGACCAACATTTGTATCAGAAGCTATCCATAAGGCACACATGATAGAAGAAAAAGAGATGGTCAAAAGGAAAACTTTCACTACTGGTCATGATCATAACTTTCCAACACTATCATTTCCATATCCCACTAGATTAACACACTGATAAATTTAGGAGAAATAAGCCAAAAGGATGTGCTATGGTTGTGATAGAAAATGGAGCAAAGACCATCATTTTGATGAAAATAATTCATTTTAAATTGAAGGTACTAATGATAATGAAGATGATGTATAAGTACATGATGCAGAGGTAGAAGTTACTAAGGAGGAATCTAAAGACTCTTAACCTACTATTTAATGCCATGCCTTTTCAGGTATTAGTACTCCCCGAACTCTTAAGGTGATGGGTTTCCTTAAGAAATAGAAGGCCATTATCTTGATTGATTTTAAGAGCACACACAACTTCATCCATAGTAAGTTGGCTACTCATTTTAATTGTTTCATTTATCCAGCTCCAAAATTTTAGGTTATGATTATAGATAGTGGTACTATCTACTATTTAGGAATATGTCATAGTATTAAGTTTGCCATGGGAGACTACTTATTAGATTCTCCTATGTTTTCTATTCTGATGGGTGGAGGTAATATTATTTTAATATTCTAGTGGCTCATCACTTTGGGCAGTATTGAGATGAATTTTCAAAAAATATTCATGCATTTTCATTCTAAATAAAGGACATTTGAGCTAAGAGGACTAAAGGCTAAATCTCCAAAACTTGTTAGCTCCCATCAAATGACAAAGATTCTCTATAAGGGTGATGAGGGATTTGTAGCTTGCTTGTTTTCTATGGAAGTACAACCAACTTATCCATCTCCACATCTTAATCTACAACAAATAATTGATTCTCATTCTATTATTTAGAGACATGCCAAAAGGAATTCCACCTAGCTACACACATGATCATGCTATCACACTTATTCCTAGTAGTACACCACCCAACATCAGGCCATAAAAGTATCCCTATGCCCAAAAAAGTGAAATTGTAAAGATGGTACAAGAAATGTTGGATGCAAGAATAATTTGTCATAGCCAAAGTGAATACTCTTCACTAGTTATCATGGTGAGAATGAAATATGACACTTAAAGAATGTGCTCTAATTACAAAGAACTCAACAAGTACACTATCAAAGATAAGTTTCCAATTCCTATCATTGATGATTGCTTGATGAATTGAATGGTTCTCTATATTTTACCAAGTTAGATCTATGTTCTGGGCATCATCAAATTAGCATCCATGATGAAGACATACCCAAAATTGCTTTCAAGACTCATGAGGGCCATTGTGAGTTTTTGGTTATGCCTTTTGGCCTAACAAATGCACCATCTACTTTTTAAAGTTTGATGAATACTATTTTTAAACCATTTTTGAGGAAATTTGTTCTGGTATTTTTTGATGATATCCTCATTTATATTAAAAATTGGGTAGACCATTTGCAACATGTGAAACAAGTACTCTCTATTTTGGAACAAAATCAATTATATACCAAACTTTCCAAATGCACTTTTGGGGTTGGCGAGGTTGAATATTTGGGTCATTTGGTGTCTTATGAAGGAGTGAAAGTGGATCCTAAAAAAATCCAAGCAATGGTGGACTGGCCAATTCCTAAGACACTCAAGCAACTTTTGGGATTTTTGGGGCTTACTAGTTACTATCATAGATTTGTCAGAAATTATGGTAGTATTACAGCCCCACTTACCTCTTTGTTAAAGAAAGACTCCTTTTAGTGGAATAAGGCAACTACCCAAGCATTTGAACAATTAAAATTGGCTATGTGCACTACTCCAATATTGGCCACTCCTAATTTTTTAAAGAATTTTATGGTTGAATATGATGCATATAGGTATGGTATGGGTGCTATACTGATGCAAAAAGGTAGAACACTAGCATTTGAAATTCATCAACTCAAGGGTAAAATCAACACAAACCCATCTATGAGAAGGAAATGATGGCCATTTTGCACGCAGTCAAATAATGGAGACCTTATTTGATGGCTCATCACTTTCAGATAAAAACTAATCATGATAGTTTTAAATATTTTTTAGAATAAAGGTTTTCATTTGAAGAAAAATAAAAATGGGTAACTAAGATACTAGGATATGATTTTGAAATAGACTATAAAAAAGGAAAGGATAATGTGGTGGTAGATGCACTATATAGAAAAGATGAATTAGTTGAGGCATTGCTATGTGCCATAACCATTTTGTAGGTAGATTGGCTAGAGGAACCAAAATTAGAATGGGAACATGATAGTAATACTCATGATTTGAGTCAAAATCTTCAACAAGGTTTAGATGGATTTGAAAAATTCACATGGAAAGGTAATTCATTATGGTACAAATATACATTGTAAATATGTAATAATTCTCTTCTTAAACAAAAAATACTTCAAGAACTTCATGTAACTCCAATTGGGGGTCATTCAGGATTTTTGCAAACCTATCACAGGATCAAGCAAGATTTTTTTTGGGAAGGTATCAAGGGGGATGTCCAAAATATGTGGCAAAATGTATGATTTGTCAACAAAACAAGGGAAAAACCATCAAAACTCTAGGTCTTTACATCCTTTATCTATCCCTAACCAACATTGGGAAGAGGTATCTATGGATTTCATTATAGGGTTACCAAGATCTAATGGTCAAAATTTTATCATGGTTTTTGTAGATCATCTTATTAAGTATGATCATTTTTGTTCATTATCCTAGCTATTTGTTACTAGTATAGTAGCTTTTGATTTTCTCAATATAGTTCAAAAACTGCATGGGACTCTTAAGATCATTATCAGTGATAAAGATCCCATTTTTACTAGTAATTTTTTGACTGAGTTATTTGCATGTTTAGGTACTCAATTGGCTCATAGTTCATCCTATCATCCTCAATTTGATGGACATATTTAGGTAGTCAACAAATTTCTAGAAGGATATCTCCATTATTTTGTTTCTGATAAACAAGATAAGTGGGTTTATTGGCTACCACTTGCTGAATGGTGGTATAGTAATTATATTCATAGTTCTTCCGAAACGTCTCCTTTTGTGGCAATATATGGATACCACCCTCCATTTATCACTTCAACTTTTAAGGTACATCCTAAGTTTCATGCAATTGAAGAACATATTCACCATCAACAAGAGGTCCTTCCAAGTTTGCATGAAAATTTAGCTATGGCCCAGAATCGCATGAAGCAACAAGCAGATCAACATAAAAGTGAGAGACATTTTAACATTGGTGATTGGGTCTTCTTCACTTACATCCATACAAATAGATGTCATTGAACCAATAAAAAAAGGATAACAAGCTATCCCCTAAGTACTATAGGCCTTATTAAATCTTGAAAAAAATTGGTAGTGTGGCCTACAAGTTAGATTTTCCTTCATCCACTTATATACATATAGTATTTCATGTATTATGCTTGAAGAAAGTCATTGGAAATAGAGTTACCATTTTAATAGAATTACCAAAATTAGATGAGGAAGGTAGAGTTATTATTGATCCTAAGGCAATCCTTCAATGGTACACCAAGTAACTATGTTCTAGAGAAATTACAAAATACTTGATCAAATGGAAGAATCTACCATGTGAAGATGCCACTCGGGAGGATGAAGCATTTGTGCAGTAGCATCTAGAGTTACCATAATGTTGAGGACAATGTTTTTTAAATGGGAAAGGCTTGTTATGCCCTTAACGATTGGTGTGTCTAGGGATATGTGTGACTGACTTATGGCTTACATACCTCTTTTATTTACTTGTAACATTTCTCTATGTTCTTAGATAGGTCAGCCTATGGAATAACCTTGGCTAAGTAGACTATATATAGGAGGTAGTGGTTAGTCTTTATTCATCATGTGAATTATTTTTCTATTAGTTTATTATTGTGAAGGTTTTCCCCTTGAAGTGGATTTTCTATATTATCTAGTATTCTATTCTAGTATCAATTATCACTATGCAATATTTGATATTTTCTCATTCTATACAATATAAAATTAGTTTATGTGAATATCTAAGTAATTTCAATACAAATAGATGCCAACTCATCAGCAACTTGGTTTTCTCCTCTTAGGATGGAAATGATGCAAAGACACCAAATGATTTAATCAAATCCCAAACTCTAAAATTATACCTTTTAAGGTATGAGATTTTACATTGGTATTTGCTTCTTACCTAGTTGACCACTAGTTCTGAATCCCCATAAACTAGTAGTTCTTTGACCTTGTTATTTATAGAAAATTGTAAGCCTAGGATAAGGGCTTCATAATTAGGAAGATTTTTAATACAATGGAATTGGATCCTGTAAGAAACATGGTAATTTTTATTAGTAGATTTAGTTAAAACAATACCAACACCTGATCCAACATTACACCTAACATTTTCAAAATGTAACTTCCATAGTTTAGGAATAACATGAGCACCCTTGGGATAACATACCTTATCAGTCTCTAGGGTGAGAACCCATAATTTTAAGTCTATTATGTCGACCCTATCATTCAAACCATTGTACTCAGTTATCATATGTTTCATCCTTGGTTCTCTCTCAACCCTAATTTGATTAGGAACTCCCTTCCAAGGTAACCATAGATGTGAGTAATCTATAGACATGTAACCATTCAAAGCCTTGGTCTATTCCCTACTAAATAAGATTCCATAAAAATTAGGTATATCAAAACATAGAATATCAATGAATTTATACACCCTAGGCTCAAAATCTGGTTGCATGTGAACATTTAAAAGATCCCTAATTACCCTAACTCTAGATTTGTCTAATTGGGTAACAACCCTATTAGACTTAATAAGATTCAGGACAAGTTATTTGAATATACCTATAGGCATGAGATTGGTAGATTATCCTAAATATAATAAGTAATTATGTAAGTTTTGACCAAACATCCTAACAATGAGTAAGAAAGGAGAGACTCAGCTTTGGGATTATGCATAGTCATGTTGGCATGATCAGTCTGTGGTGGATTATTAGAATTTTTTGATAAAGATTTTAGTAAAAGATCCCTTTCCTCTATAATCTATGTAATTTCATGCAAAGTGATATTAGCCTTTATCTTTTTCATGTCCTCAACTATGTTATAACCAGTCTTATAAGAACCAAGAATTTCAAGGTTGGGTCTAAAAGTACTCCCTTTAGGTGGCTTAGGATTGTTACTTGAAGAAGTGTCTGGAGGAGTTTAAAAATTATTTGGAAGTGTTGAGGTAGTCAAAGGTTGCCTCTATTCTCTATTCCTTAAGGGACATGTTTTCTTCAAGAACTATTAAAAGGCTTGGATCTCCTCAGGGATCTCATCAGGTTCATTTTCCTCTTGAAAGGGGAAATCAAAAGTATCCACCATGAAGGCTTGATCATATGACTTAGGTCCAAAGGTACTTGCACCACTATCCTTGTTAGGGACCACATAAAATGTATCCAAATCCTCTTGTAAAACCTCAAAGGCTTTGAAAAATTCAATACAATCAATTTCTCCATGCTTGGTTGTGTAATGTACCCTACAATAATCAAGCAATGTAATATTAGTGAGGTTAATATCCATGGTCTTCTTTTCAAATGATGGTTCATTATTCCTATTATTATGAAAACTATCATTCTAAAATCTATTGGTTGGCCTATTATACTTTTAAAATAAGTTCCTACCTAAACTTTTAATAGTATTTCCAACTTGTTTTTGCAATTGAAGGAAATCAATACTCAACTTTTGGACCATTTTCAAGATGGATTCATTCTCATTTTTAGGAGTTCCAAAATTATGTACCTAGTTATTGTTAGAAGATGGTACTAGAGCCCTTTGATAATTTGGATTGAATCCATTAGTAGGATGATTTAAAAATCCTAAATTTTGATTAGGAATTGCATGACTCAATGGAAACTAAGTTAAGTTTGGGAGCTGGTTTAATGTTAATATATTTTGATTATTATTTGGGAATAAGTTCATCATAAGAATTTATGGGTTTATGCTTCACACATAATATGTCATTTGCCCTTAGGGTTATATTTGATCATTGATGGTTACTTCTTCTACATAGGCTCTAGCTAATGAAGTTATGTCTAGCATGGATTTATTTAAAACATGAAGGTCATGGGATCTACTACATCTTTTTAAATATCTAGAGCTAAGACATCATTAGGCTTGTAAGGGTCAATAGTCCTATTAAACATTTTCTTGAATCTAGCATTGAAGGACCTAATAAGATCACTTGCATCTATTATAATGGTGGTAAAGTGATGGTAGATAACATAAGGACTAACAATCTTACCAAATAAATATATGAACACATTATTGAAATCATCCTAGCTTGTGATGTAATTATTAGGTAAGTTCAAAAACCATTCATAAGTAGAATATTTAAATCTAAAGGGGAATAACCTTCAAGCTACATCCTCATGCAAAACATTTAGCAATCTTAAGGATGATTTAAAATATTTTATATGTTCTTCAGCAGTTACTATACCCATTAGAATAAATGTAGGTAAGTACTTTTGAAGGTTATGTGGGAGGTCATGTACCACACCTGGTACATTTATGAAATATTATCCCAACCAAGATATATTTAAATGAAAATTAAAGGCACATGTACCTTGAAGAGGTGAATTTGGTAAAGATCTGGATCTCTTGTACCTACCTTTATCACATTTGGCCTTTCTATGGACCTCAACCTAAAGCAAAGGTTCCTTGGTCTTTGAGTGTCATCTTGTTCTAATCTTGGGAAATTCCAGCTTGAAATTTGAAGATCTTGTCTAAAATACGATGTATCAATTTAACTTTTATAAAGAACAAGAGTTAGACCTACACATTAAGCTTATTTTGTGAAGGTGGTATGAAAAGATGCAAAGGACAATGATCTTTGATTGAATTAGCTCAAAGATGTATTAAACTATGCAGATATGGTCTATCTTTATAAGTTTAAGCCTAAACAGACTTATATCTATGAAATATATTCCCACCTTTGATCAAAATGAGCCGTTTTAACCGTAGATACTATGTATTTTCAAAGTTAAAGATAAATTTACTGGCAACAAGTATCAATGCCCAAAGAACTTCAAAGGAAGCACAAAGATTCACTATAAATAGAAAAGATCAATTATATTTATAATTATAAGCAAAACCATCACTCAAAAACACAAATATATACTGATCTTAAGATAAAACAGACTAAGATCATCAAAGATTCAAAGAATTTAGGCCCTCCTAATACCAATGAGAGATTCTCTTGTTGATACCTATAAATGAACCACATGTTATCTTAGTGTTTAAAGAACACTTCTCATTTTAGAATTTAGAAAATTCAAGGCATGAGTTATAGGTTTTGGAAATCTAGTTTCCTATGGTGAAATAACAATAGAGCAAGATAAACCATTCCATAATATTTATATGATTTTGTTTTTGGGATGCACCTTCATCCATTATTCATGAGTTTTAGAGAATCTATGTTAATACTTAGTGAATTATATCCTATATTTAAGATATAGTTTAATCTAAGTGGATATTTATAATGAAGCTAAAACTAAAGTCATCTTGGTGTAAAAAGGAGTAAAGAGAAGGGCAAAGTAGAAAAGAAATGAGTGATTGCCAATTTTAGACTTAAACATTATGTCAAAGCATCAATTGCGTCTGAGCATAAATTCAACCAATATATAATGAAACATATCCTAAGCTCAAATTCCACTATATACTGAGCAATCTTCAAAGGATAATGCAAATAATCATAAGTATGAACCAAGTCTACTATAAGGATTTAATACTATAATCAAATATCATTAACACATCTGAATATAAAGCAAAATGAAATGAAGAAAAACCTAAGATCTTCGAACTAATCTAGCATATGCACAAATTATAAATCATGTGATTAGAAAATGCAACTCAAAATTCAAAGACACCATACAAATTCAAGACCTCTACTAACAATTGAGAGAAAAGGCTATATTAGTAATTGACACATCAAATATGGATAATCCTTGTAGAATTCTTTGATTATATTAATTTCTTAAAGTGTACAAAATTTACTCAAAAATATATCCCTTTACAAATGGTAATACATGTCTTTATAGAAAGATCAGGTAGCATACCAACCAATTACAAAATATACGTGTACAAAGATAAGGACAATTATCCTTGAAAGTTCTAAAATACATGTTCGTTTCACTATCATACTGACCTAGAGACAAGTATGCTAACAAACTAGCATATGCCTTTACAATGAAATATTTTATTTCAAAATTTTACAAAATTCTATAGAATAGAATATTACTTAATTTGCTAGTGGATCCTTTGATTGTCATTATTGAAGGATGTTCTTGGCTTTAGCATGTTGATCTTCAACTAGTTCTAGATCTATAATAGGCTTCATGATACACTCCTCTTGATCTACCAAGTCATCAAGTTCCCTATCATTTCTATATGCTTCTAGATTCATTTGTCCTTTCCCCTACATTGACTATCATGTCCAAGATTTTGTTGTTATCAGCCCTAGATTTGCCTTGGCTTTTTCCTTTGATTTCTTGGGTTACCAAAGTATCCCTATGTTTAAATTCTTCATAACTTATGATTCCAAGGATAGTGGGCTGTGTAAGATATACAAGCATAGTACCAAGAAGTTGCTCAATTATTTTAATTAGTTCCTTATCATCTTATAGGAGTCTTTCCATATCATTATGCCAAACACTCAAACTTTGAACCGTTTCAATCACAATTCCAAAAAAAATTCTCAAGTGTCCCAAACTGATGGTTTTGAAACTTGGGATCTATTTCCTTGCTCAAATATTGAGAAGTCAAGAAATTTTGTATTCTAAGTCTTGCCATTGGGTGGCCAGGCTCTTGGACAATGCACACTACCCCTATAATGTAATCTATCTGAGCTTCATTGTTTTGAGTGATTCAAACATGTCATAAAATGATTCATCAAGAATTTTGGTGATTGCCTCAATCACTAATAGAATTACTTGTGTATACAAGTTTTCCTTTTCTCTTTCCAAATTTAAGATCCTCTACTTCATCCCATGGACTCTAGCTTTGGCTTGTATTGATTGGGCCTCAATCAAGCTTTCCAAATCCTCTTCATGAATTGATACTTCACCAAGATACTTGCCCCCCACTAAGGTTAATCCTACAAAGGGTTCCACCTTTTGAAAGGTGAATTACTCTATTCCAACCAAAATTATCCTTGTTATTATTTCTAATCTAGTTGTTTTAGGGTTGAATTTGATGGTAGTGACTAGATTCTTGAACTTGGGAGGTTTTGGGACCTCCATAATTAAGCTACTTAATGCCTCTGGGGCATCCATCCTTTTAATTTATGGTCCTTAGATGACCACAATCCTCTTTTCCTCTTGTTCCCCCACCATAGATCTAATCTATAGATTTAGTTCATCTTGTATCTCAACATCAATAACCCTTCTCATGGCCCATGAATGAGAAACCAAAAGAATCTTATGTAACTTTTCATAGATGAACTAGTCAGGAATGGCTAGTTCATGAATTAGGAATTCATCACTAAAGAGATTGATTTCACTGGTAGGGTGAGTAAAGTTCAATCTTGGTCTCTTCCTTGGTACAATGGGGACCAATGCTAGCTCTGCATTCCTCTTTTCTTGGGATGCCATAGGGACAAGCTATTTTCCTTGATCTTCCTTAGGCTCATCTTTCTTATTTGAGTCATAGGCCTCTATGAGTTCCTTGAGGGCACCCTTAAGTGTTTCTTCTGGCTCCAAGGCTATCATATCAATATATTAGATTAGGGAACATGGCCTTTAAGGAAGTGTGGAAGGTGAGGGGCCCTCCTTAGGTATCTCTTCCAATCTCACTTCTCCTACTTTCTCCTTTCCCCTACCTTTTTCATCGTAGTTTTGCATAATTTGTTCTTGAGGCTATGGTTGTGGTTATTTTACTTGAGATTGTTCTTTGGCCATCCCATATGGAATGGGTAACAAGTGATATTTCAAAGGATGCATTTTCCATGTCTCTCTTAAGGGCTTATCATCCTTGGTCAACATATGTTCCAAGTTGATGTTGTGGCCTTCGATCCTAGCCAATATTTTCTCATAATTCTTAGCCTTAATATATATGGTGTCATGGACACTAATTTTATGTATATATTTAGGCTTAGGGATCTTCTTATCCTTCAAGTAGTTGGCCACTATACCTTTAGGATCCCACATCTTAAGTTCATCAATTTTAAAACCAAATGAATCTTGGTATCTATCCATAGTCTCAACCTATTTCTAGTCCTAGAGTATGGTCCTTCCAATGATTAGAGGGAAGGTGTGGATAAGTCATTTATTATTTTCTTTACAAGTGCCATCAATGCCATACATGAACTAGGAATAAATTTCTTATTTAGTTAGATTTTTAGGAACATATACTAACAACCTACAAGGCTAGGACATGATGCCCTTAATCCTAATGATTGTTTAATCAGTGTAGTACCATATATCAATTATCATCTCCACATACTTCTTAGTGTGGGGGTGGACCCTAGGCATAGAAACACCTGTGATGGCCTCAACTATTGCTGGATAAATGTGTTTAAAAATAAATTGCATGTAACTCCTATAATTAAAGATATGTATTGTAGAATAGTGATGAGAAATGGTGGTTTTCCCATTTGGGGACTAATTTGTAATACTCAAGATGTTGATTGAGGTAATCAGGGCATCTAGTAGGTATGACATCATATAAAACTACTTGGAGGTCTTCCTTTTTATGGTAGTAAATTGTTTGATGAGGAAGACAATGATTAAATCTCTAATTGAAGGGGTATGCTTTTGTTCCACCATGAAATGGACAAAGGAGACCTAGATTTTATTCATGTAGGTGGTTGAGGGGGATCTAAAGGCTTGATTCAATAGGGTCATTATAACCCTAATGCCCTCCTTAAATTGGTTATTAGGATTTTACCCTTAAATTCCTTGAAGATATGAGGTCCTTAGTATAGCTATGGTCTAAGAATAGGGTCCAATTCATGGTTGCTTATCCACTCTTTGATTTTGAATAAATCCACATGGGGAAGATGGAGCTTATAATATTTTTCAAATACTATAGGAGAAATATATGCTACTTCCTTGGAGTTTCCCTCCTTGATGATCCATTAATTATCAATTATATAGTCAACAAAGATGGGAGCAAGGATATCTATATAGTTTAATACCTTAGAATTTGCCATAATGTAGTGGAGGCTAGCCATCTGAATAGTGACTAGGTCATATTGTCTCTAGCTTACTACAACAATTCATTTCTCTTCTTTTGTGATGGGTTTCAATTCCTCAATCATGAAGAAAATTTTGGACCAGTTCCTAAAACCTAAGATATTTAGGCCTAAAAGGTCTAATTTGGTGCCTTTAAAGATTTTGCATTCATTATTTACTAACAAGTAGAACTCAATTTCCTCTAATTATTGTCTATGAGCCACCATTATTTTTATTCTTGAAAATTATTTATATTGGATTAAAAATAATCTCTATGGAAGTTCTCTTGTACTTAGAAACACATTAAGTTCTCCTTGGATCAAGTTATAACCAATTGAGTCTATTTGGGTTAATTTTATGTAGGGTTTAGGGTTTGTGAGCTTTAATGGTGGAATATATCCAAGCTTAGGCTTATACATGCCTTGGATTTGATTTGGACCTTTGCCATTATATCTTTGCATTTTCAAGCCCACAAGATCTTGGATTTTGTCCTTTTTTGCTTTCATGTTTCTTATGTGGTGTTGGTATAGGCCTTTCATGGCATTTTTCATAAATGCCTTTTGAGAACTAGCTATTAGCATTTAAAAATGCCTTTTTTATTTTTGTCCATTAGATCAAAATCCAAGATTATCATGAGATATTTATTGTAATTTGGGCCCTTCCCTATGATTCACTCTTTTTGTTCCAATCCCTATGGTAGTGACATTTGGCATCTTTGGGTGCCTTTATCATGCTTGAATCCTATTCCAATCCTTTACTAAATAAGCATTAGCCACATGTCAAGATCATAGGCCTTTAAAAAGTCATGAGTGCCTCCACAATATTGGATCCAAATCTAGAAACAAATCACAAATCATCAGATCATCTTGTTAGCTTCACCTCAAATGCTCTTTCACCTTACATTGAGTTTGTGGGCTCTAAAGATCTTGTTGAAAATTCTTTGGGTGCCTTCACATCGTTAGATAAAAACCCAATGACAAATCACATGCCATCAATTTATAGAGATACCTGAACATTAAGTTAGCACATTATTATCACCATGACCTAGGCTTAAGTCCCTTAGGCTAAGGTTTGATTTGTTTATTAAGCATGAAATAAACCTTAGGCTAAGGGGTTTATGCCTAAGCTTTCATATTTATATGCAAGGGGGACATGACCAAAATATTATAGGCCAATGTTTATTCCATGTTTAATAAACACAATGTACACATTGTTCTATAATATTTATGCCAAGACTTATAAAATATGCTCAAAAGGATCAATATGACATAATGGTCCAATAACACATAGGATTTTATTATATTGACAAAACACATTAAAACCTTTAGCTAGATATATTTGGTCTAAATTTTATGCTATAAGGACTCTCTTTTCAAAATAAGACTTAGTATAAGTCTATAATTTAAGGTTCATGAGGTTTGAATAAAATCTCATAGGGACCTTAAAGTATATACTTAGACTAGGTTCATTTTCCATACTTAGATTATAATACCATTTCCACATTTTGCAATATGAAGACCTCTAGTGTTTGAACATTTTTTGAGCTCTTCCCTTAGCTTGTAAAGCCATTTTTGAGCCTTACAAAATGATTTTGGAGTATATTTTGACCTTGAGCATAATAATTCATTAACTTAAATTTGATTGTCTCTCAAACATCAAATACATCCTCAGAGATGCCAAATGATGGTCACACAAACATCAATTTTAGGCTAATGAAGTTTTTATTTGATGGGCTTAAAGTTGACAATCACGTAGATGTCAAATGATGGTCACATGAATGTTCATTTTAAGCTTGTCAAATTATTATGATCTAATGTGAGAATGCCACTTGGCACATCCACAGGGCTTCCTAGGATCTTGGATTTAATTCACTCCAGTGGATCTTAATCACTAATGAACCATCAACCATAAGATCATGATCTAGGATTTTGATTATGATTGGTCACTTTATCAAGTGGGACCCATTTTTTTGGTCATTAAATGTAATGGTGCTACGTGTCAATCCTTTTAGGCCTTTGTAGCCTTTTAACTTTTCAATCGTGCTTCACACTGCCCGATCGAGTCTTCATGAGCAAGTAAGAAGAATTAATCATGATTTGAAGGCTTAAATGTGATTGGTATAATTGGATATATGTAGGATCATATTAGTCTTCCTTTCACCATCGGATCAAAGGGCCATGGGAAGTGTGAATCATTAGATCATCTAAGATGCATGTTATTTAAGCCAAATTTTGAGCTTTTCTTGCTCTATTGGATCGAAGGACATGTTAAAATGAAGGCCAATGGATCCTAAAAGATGAAAGGAAATTAAGTTAGGTCCATAGAGATATAAAACACTTAGGCTTAAGGTTTTTAGACTAAGGTCTATCTCATATTAATAAATATGTCAAGGCCTTATGATTAAAACCTTAGGCTAAGTTGTAAATCAAAGGACAGAGCTAACATAAGATTTAACTCAGGGGGTTAGGACTTAGGATAAGATGTTGAGACTAAGGTATTTATCATATTAATAAATATGTTGAGGCCTTAGGGTTAAAATCTTAGGCTAAGTTAGGATATATTATAAAGACCCTATAGAATGAAGGTTAGATATACAAGGAACTTTTAAAAGAATAAGTAATACATGGAACCAAGGATTTTAGACTAAGTTTTAGTTATGTTAATAAACATGATTAGACTTAGAACATGAATTTTATGCTTAAGTCCAACATAATTTCAAAAAATTCCCACTAGTTTGGTTCCAACCAACATTCAAATTTATTAAGGGCTTTGGCTAAGGTTTTAAAACATGAAATTATTAGGGACAAATGCTATGAAACCTAAAGCTAGAGAAATAAAGACCATTTATTAGAGATGTTATTCCAAATCAAATCCAACACAAAACCATGTAAGCTTGCCTTTGATAGAGTGGATGATATTCAAATTATATAAATGATCCTATCATGCTAAATTTTCATGTTCAAACTTCAAGGTTTCTCTAGTGTCCCAATTTTCAAAAATGGGGGTATGTTGGTCCAAACACCACTTAAATAATAAATTTAACAAAGATTGACATAAATAAAATGACTGGGATTTCATCAGCTAGAAGTAACCTTCATCCTGAATATCTTACTTAGATTTCACCACCAAGGGGAGAACCAACTCAGTACGTTAATTAAGTATAAATTCTAGAGGTATATCCTAGAAAATCAAATGATACCTTTATACTATGGTGTGTGAAGTGAGGGGGTAAGCCCCAATACCAAGCCACATACAAATTCCAATACAAAGATCTTTTAAGCCTAAACAAACCTGAAACCATTTCTAGATTTTTATTTTTTAGTACCCTCTTTAAAATTTTACTTATCACACTCTAAAGTTAATTTATTAAGAAAGGTAAGATCTTTTAAGTATATTTTCTTAGTTTTTGTGCCTTTTTCCACTAAAATGAGATAGAAAAAAAGACTATTGTGTGCTTTTTTATTTTCATTTCTTGATTTCTCTTTATTAGTATATGGTTTTGATGTAATAATAATAGCTAAATCAAACTAGATCCCTAATGTCATCCTCACCCGTGGAGAACACACCAAGTCCTCCTACCCCTCCTTTGTCTATGGGGGAGTGTGTTACCCAGTTTTATACTCAGGGAGATCCTAAATTCACCACCATGTTGGATAGTAATCCAATCACTCTTAACCATTACCTTATTATTCAAGCCATCTATATTCCACTTTTCCCTCATAGACATATTTTTTGGAATGTTTTTGGCATGCCCTTAGAGGGTCCTAGAGGGTTTAATATGGCCATGGTGTCATCCCTTAACAATCCTCCCCCAACAGGTTTTGATATTAACACTATGCAACACTTAAATAATCCACCTCTGGTAACATCTAGTGGTCTATCCCAAACTAGTACCTAATATAAAATATTACCACACCCCAACATATGTTTACACTATTCCCTACCATGACACCTTATAATTTAGTGATATCAATCCATGTAACTCTTTTACCCATCTAAACTAGTGGTAACTTCAAGTCCCTAAACTTAGTCTTTGAAATAATCTCCCATAAGTCAACTTCCTTGTAGTACATCCCATTAAATACCTAATATATATCTCCATCACAAGCCCTTGGGTCCACTTATATACCCTTTCAAGCCCCATAGTATGTGGTGACATCCCAACTGATTATAAACACTTTAGTTGGTTTCCCTTTCCCACAACCCTTTTCCACTCCATTTCCTACCTATCGACAAATGAAATAGAATGTTTTAATATATATTCCTAAATATAATATCCAACGTGACCTTATGAACATCCTTATGAATAAGATGGTAAATATAGAAGCCCTCTACCTTTGGGTAGAAAAATATGCTCATTTATGAGTAAATCTGCAATGAAATCATTAATCTAACTGTCCCTATTAGACCATATGTCTGGAAATGGGAACTTCCAAAATTTATGAAATTTAAAATAAGGAATATACTTAGTAACACATTCAAGCATTTAGACACGCTTGTTATCTTATAGCCCACAATGATGCTCTTATCCTTAGAACCTTTCCCATGACTCTAGATTGACCAACTTTAGATTGATACAATTTGATCCCTCAACATTCCCTATTCTATTTTGGGTAAATATCCCAAATATTTTTAGAGAAATTTTTTATTAACATCACTAGAAAATTAACCATCACTGACCTCTATATGATTAGATAATTTGATGATGAATCTATTGCTAATTTCATGAATAGATGGAGGAGTCTTATAAACTAACTTAAATTTTCCCTTATTCAACTAGAACTAATAAAATTATTTATGAGATCATGTGATAAACATATTTCATCAACATTATGGGTTCAATCCTTCAAATCTTTTGATGAGGCCTTTTATATGGCTTATAAACTAGAAATTTGAGCTCTAGAAGAAGGGAAGGTAAAATTATGTAGTAAAAACTTCAAACTTCAACCCTCCAAAGGAACTAAAAATAAAAAAACCAAAGGCAATTCTAATGCTATGGTCTTAAAATCAACACCCCTATAGACAAAAACCCAATCCAAATTCTCTACCTACCAAGCACAATCACAAAAACCATTAACACGTTTTCCTCCATATAAGAACACACCCTTACGAGAATCTTATAATTATCTTTGACAAGATGTGAAAATCATGTATCTTTGAACTTCCTCTAGTTATACCTCTTGATGATTCTCACCCTAAGCCTAGCTGGTTCAAGGTAAATGACTTTTGCAACTACCATCATGTAATAGGTCATGATGTTAATAGGTGTTGCTACTTCAAAGGTCTAATATAGAACCTTATTTATAAAAGAGAGGTATAGTTAGATAACTCTAATGCTCCTCTTAATTATTCCATAGACATCTTTTGGTAGTCATTCCCCAATCATGCCTCTACATTTAATTTTGTATAGACTAATTCAAGATATGTGCCAGACCATAAGACCCATGTGATTAGTGTAATTCATGATCAACTTCTACATAAATAAGTTGGTAGTGTTTTTGAAGCACCTTACATGATAACTAAAATCTTATATCTCATTATATTATATGCCTTATAACCATCTAAATAAATTCTAGATATCCCCAAGACTCACTCAAGATTTTTGGATCTCATTATTTGGAATCCTCTCAAGGAAAAATTATCTAAACCCTTTTAGGATGATCAATTAGAAATAAAGGATGAGAGAGTTTTCAAGGAGGATGCTTGTTTATACATCCCATAAGATACACATACCACTCATTTATTCACTAAAACACCTTCATCTAGCATACCCATCCCTTATAACTTACTCCCACTTGAGGAGACTATTATGTTGACTCAAACAAACCCAACACTAGCTCCCCTCATAACTCAAGAAGATCTAAATCTTAGATAAATTATGGACATTTCATCAAGAATTATAAACAAGAACCCTAGGGAATCATGAGGAAAATACTTTCAACATCCTCCCATAAGGATTGAACTCCCTAAATAGGATATCCTTACTACCACTGATCAGATTCAAAAAGAGAAAACACTTCTACCACCTATTCAAATTCAAGTATCTATATTGAGACCTCATCTTTCAATAAGAATGAAAGCCACCATTGTAGAATCCTCTTCCAAAGAACATATAACATTATAGAGGGATATTCCCACTATAATAATTCCAATTCATAACCCTTTAAATTCTTACTATATTAACATGTTTTTTATCGAGACACCCATATTCCTAGGGAGTGGGGAGAGTGTTGAGCATTAGTAACTGATACTGTCTAATCATAGTTATTAAAACATAGAATCAATGGAATCCTTGCCAGTAATTCTTGATGCAGGGATTATCATACTAGATGATGCTTCATTGTATGATGATGGGCTTGCATTTTGTAATAAAATTAAGACATCATTTGGTCGAAAGGTAAGGCTCCAAGTTTTAAATGGATGGAGATCATTTGGGACATTATGGATCTTACCCTCATGTTCAAATTTAATATATCAGTGTAAGGTGGAGGATACATAATGCATAGAGTGTATCTAAGGACTTCTTAATAGGATATTTTATTAAAACTCCCCTTTTATTATGTAAAATAAATTATGGAGGATAAATATGCTTACTTAGATGGGAAGGAAAATCATTCTTAATGTAGGGGCTATAGTGTCATTGAATGCTCATAAAACAAATGGAGATTGAAATAAAAATTTTTCAAGTAAATATAGTTACTTAAACACATG
The DNA here is from genome assembly GCA_037957365.1 of Torreya grandis. Lineage (NCBI taxonomy): Eukaryota > Viridiplantae > Streptophyta > Pinopsida > Cupressales > Taxaceae > Torreya > Torreya grandis. The sequence goes on from JARHVA010002439.1 coordinate 2,433,552, forward strand.
AGAGGAGATAATATTTATGCTTGCCCAATTATCAATCATTACTCATTTGATTTATGTATGATCACTTTGGGCAGTGATAAATAGAGGTATATCCTAGTCATAAGGATATAATGGTGATGTTTTATAATCATGGAATGTTATGGATGATGACTTATAAAGTGATGTGATAAAATATGATACAGCTTTAGGTTCATCTAATTATATTTTGGTGGCTTGCAAGGCTTATATCATAGCCTCATGATGTTGTAGAGAATTTTGGACAAGTTCATATAAAGATATCTTGATTCAAAGTTAATAAAGCTCAATTTGAAGAATTATTATTTTATGATTTTCCTAAAATAGAAATTTTAAGTTTTGGCATGGTAATTGTAAGACTATTTATGGTAGAAGTAGGAACTTTAGCAATAGTCACTTTGGCTTTATTAGGATTTTAGGTCTTATGATCTTGGGTCTGGGATCGTGTAGCTATGTGAATCATGTCAATCTAAAATAATGGTGTATTTGTCATGTTTTTATAATCATCTAAATCTAGAGGGTTTAGGAAGGGTTGATATTGAGTTCTATCAGAGATTATATCTTCCTTTGAAACTTGTTCTAATCCTTTTGGTAATATACTAGCTCTTAAGGTGGACATGACCCTAGTAGTTTTATTATGGGGATAGTCATGACCAAATTGTTCTATTAAAATTTCATCCTCTTCAAATAAGTTTTGGACCATAAATTTTAGCATGTTACAACTTTTAGTATCGTGTCCCACTATTTGATGATATGCACATTTATTCTTTTCTTGATACCATACTAGTTTTTTAGTAAGTGATTAATAGGTTTTATGGGTGGTAGAGTGACAAGGGAAGTTTGAAGAATTTGAGAAATAATGTTAGAGTAAAAACCCCTCTATGGATCCTAACTAGGTTTTTTGACCTTTCAAGGAATTGGCATGGAGGTTTCATTTGCTTTCGAGTTTTGATCCTTCAAACTAGTTGTTTGAATATTCCCTATAGTAGGTACTTTGTGCTTGGGATAAGATTTTACACCTAAGCCTTACTAATTCCCTTTAGTCCACCATTATTCCACACTAATTTAATCTATGGTGGAATTTGTCAACCTTCTTTAGGTCTTGATAGTTGAGCCCATGCCAAAATTTTCACTTCAAACTTATTATTCCTAGATAAACCCCACTTTGCACAAACATACCTTAAATGATGTGTGTGAAAGGGATTTTTCATAAGACACTATGAATAAGGGCCACATGATGTCACTTTAGGTTATTTTAGGAATCCCCATGAAAAACGTGACCTAGGTTTTAACAAAAAACCCAAAACTACCCCAAAGGCTACTCTTCTACCTATTCTTGAAGAAGACATGCCATCCTCACCATCTAAAAACCCTTCTACAATAGATGACATTGTATCCATTCCTCCAAACTTTTTTTTAGTCAATTCCATCACTATATAACCTATCATCTATTACAATAATGGGGAGATCAAAACCATTCCTCTTTCCTACCCAAACATGATAGGGCATGAATTTTCCACCATCCTTGTTCTTTAGTGCTAGTATGATGAGCCAATCTTCACATGTTTGGGCATAAAGGAATCCCATCTATGAAATTCTCTTTCATATGAAACCTCTAGTATATTAAAAAAATCTACCATCGATATTAACATAAGATCTCATAAGACTCCATGAATTATTAAGGTCAATAAATCTTTAGATCCTCAGAAACACCAAGATTTCACTACATTTCTAGCAGATCGTAGTGAAGCATTTGCTTGGTCCAATAGTGACATGCCTACTATTAATCTTACTATTATCATCCATAACCTTGTCACATTACCTAGTTCCAAACCTATAAAATGAAAACTTTGAAAAATGCATCCTCGCATTGCACTCTTGGTCAAAGAAAAGCTACAATGTCTCTTATTTGTAAACTTAATCCAACCTATTGACTACCCTCAATGGGTGTCTAATATCATTCTTGTCACAAATATCATAGGAGGAATGCATATTTATACTAACTTTTGTGACATTAACATCTCTTATCCTAAGGATGATTTCCCTCTCCCTAATATTAACTAATTAGTGTATTTACTAAGAATTATGCCCAGATTGACTATAAATAACATTAAAAAAATAGAAATTAAGAAAATCATGAAACAATAATACCTCTCAAAGTGAAAAATATAATTTGAGATAAGATTTTAAAGTGGAAAACCAAATATATCAAATAGAAACCCACATGATATTATTAGAAGGCTTGCAACTAAAATCTCCAATTCATAATTAACTAAGACTTAGGAAAAGACTGTAAACCTATAGAAAGGACTCAAATTAAGGTTAATTATCTAACACTCCTTAAACTTGAATAAGAGTTTCAAAAGTGGAGAATATATTTTAAAAATAAAGAAATGAGTTGAAATTATACAATAATCTCCCTTAATAGAAATTTCTTTAAAGAGGAATTACAAAAAAATTAGAGAAGAGAGAAGAGAAGGTACCACCAAAAGTCGTAAGAAAGAAAGTGTGATCACCAAGAAACTCAAAAAATTATCTTTGGACAATGTGGTCAATCCACCATGGAACAAAAACCAATAAAAAAGGACTAATGATCTAAAATTCTACAAAATAAATAAGATAACACCAATCTTTCAAGTTAAGTAATCAATATACCAAAAAATACATTCTACATACATAAAGTAATAAAAGTAGATGTACAAGTAGGAAAATTTCAATAAATACAACTTCCATTATAAAGTGCGTAAAGATGAACAAAAATACATTAGTCACAAAAAATCTAAGTAAAGCATATATCCTTTGCAATAAAAAGAAAAAAATGCATAAAATATTGATTTTAATCAAAATGGAGACAAAGAAGATGTGTCACTTGTAAAAGATTTGAGTGAAACATTAGAAGAATTGTCATAATAAAACATATCAAAGTCTCTAGAAGATTCATCATTTTTAGGAATTCAAATAATTTTACCCTTAGAGGTAGGAGATTTAGTTGTTTTCTAATAATGCAATGTGTCCTGTGTGGAATTACCATAAGATTTGTATGGGTACAATTTTCAACATTTATATATATGATGCTCGTATTTTTTATAATGTGCACAAGGTTTAACATTTTTAATAAAAACATGAGCATTAGAAACAATATAATCAAAAGAAGTTACATTAAAAGTTCTTCAATGAGGAGGACAATAAGATTTTGAATGTGCATTAAAATCATTTGAATCATATGAAACATCAAAATGAAGACCTTTACAATGTTCATCACAAGTAGCAAAATAGGTTCAAGAATACCATCTTTGCACTTACCAAGCACACCACCTAAATAGCCCATATTTTTCATCATTTTTAAGCTGGAATTGGTAAAAGATGTGTGCATAGGTTTTTTAGGTGTTTGATAACCACAAGAAGTTTCATCAACATTAGAGTTATGAGTATTAACAAAAGACGCAATTTTTTCATTGAGAGTGTCTAAAGAAGATTGCATAGTGTGCATTTTCTCAATAAAAAAAGCTTGTAAAACATTTAAAAGATCATTTTGATATGTAATTTAGTTCTTAAAAGCATTTATTTCATGATTTTGAATAGTTTGCATAGTATACTTAAAATTTTTTAAAAAGATCAATTTAAGAGCCATTAAAGTATAATATATACATTTAGTTATCATTGAAAAAAAAATTAATTATTAGTAACATTGTATGATTTAAAGAACATTTAAAAATATTCATTTTGATTGAAATTGACCTTAAATTTTAAATCAATTAACTTATAAATGTAAGGCCACATCAAAAAAAAGTTATGGCTTTAAATAAATTAAATTTATATAATTTATCATAAATAATTAAAAAAAAAAAAAAAATTATTTTTTTTATTTTGAAAAAAAAAAACAAACTTTCTTTTTAAAAAACTTTATTTTTCAAGAAAACTAATTTTCCATGTGGAAGAAAAAGAATTTAAAAAAATAAATAAATAAATAATCATATAAAAATTTGATAAAATTTATCATGCCTAAAAAACTTTAAGATTCCTTATGGAATGTGAAAAGGTTTAAATTAAATTTAAAAACCTTTTAGCAAAATACAACTTTATTTCAAAGATTTATTTCATGAAACAATATTTTCAAAAAATGAAAAACTATCGTTTATTCCATGAATTGAAAAATCTTCATGATAGGAATTTTGAATTGGTTTTAGAAAAAGATTAGAAAATAGAACTTAAAGACTGGAGTGCCACATGGAAATAAAATGTGAATAAATAATTTTTTTGTTTTGAAAAAAAGGTGAATAAAACACAATTTACATGAAGTAAATACGAATGCATGTGTTATGCCTCTTTTTGGAAAAGAAAATCCACGTGGATATTATTGTTATAATAATGCTTTGATGTTTTATGATTCCTGGTTAAATTTTGTTTTATTGTAAAACTAAAACAACAATTAAGAACTGTATGACAAAGTGATAGAAAAAAGAGAAACAAAGTTTAGAAAAAACAACGATCCAAAGGAAGAAGGTGTAATGAGAATTAAAATATTACGCTCATGTGGAAGCCCAAGATAGGAATGTGTTATCATATCAAACAAAAAACACTTGGTAATGTAAGACACTTGCAAGTTTAAAAAAAGAAAAAAAAAGAAAAATGCAGCTACAAGGAATGGTCTAGGTAGCCATGGTACCTCAAACAAGATAGCGATGTAAAAGGAGGTGGGACCACTAACACCAAAGACAAGGATGGGTGACATAAGACAGAGAGGGATGCTAGGCTAGATAAAAAAAAAGTTGACCAAAAGGATCAACATACAGCACAAAAAAATAAAAGAGGCAAATATCAACTAGCAAGAGGAGGGCGATGAAAAAGTGTGGCACGACCAATAAGGATTTATGTCTAAACCAAGGAAGGTAACAGGTTATGGTGACATAAATATTCAAATATATTTGGTTCATATACAAAACAAATTTGGTTTCTAAATATATAACATCAAAAGAAAGGCATGCTTGTGATATATTAAAAAAAAACTATAACATTGCTTTACTAATTTGAAATAAAGTGCCACCACGGCCTTTTTCTTAATATAGTCCAAAAAGAATGCTGCAAATAAACTATAATAATTTGATCTTATTGAAAGTTTTAACCTACAAGTGGACTGTGAGAATCAAGCAAACAAAAGGGAATGGTGTAAGTGGAGTAACAGTTAGAATAAATCTTTCAAAAAAAGCACAAAAAGAAAATAAGAAGTTATATACTAAAAATGACTGAGATAACTAATTGAGGACTACGTATTAATAGACTATGCCTTTAGATAACTTCTTTATTTTTGAAAAATAGGTACAAATGCATTAAGACAAAATAGAAAATTATTGATGCACTAATTTGAAACAAAACACAGTAGAGAAACAATACCATTAAAAACACAAATGGTGAATAGAAAAGATGCCATGACCAACAATCTTTAGACAATATAGAATGCCAAACAAAGCGTAAATAAAGATTATAATACTAAATGCTAATGCTGGTAAAGAACAACCAATAGATAAACAAAAAACATGAAGGTAAAATGGGACACCAAATGCCACAAGATGACAACAAAAAGGCAAACTAGAAAATAAAAATTAAAGCGAGTAAAGCTAGACAATCTAAAAATAGCTTGAAAAACTCTTTTATAAACCTACAACAAAAAGGTTAGAAAGTTAAAAAGGAGACAAATTTGAAAAAAAAGTCAAGATTTATCCAATAAAGCCCTGCACAATACTCAAGAATCAATGTTAAAACTAATGATCTCTGATACCATATTAGAAATTATGCCAAGATCGATTATAAATAACATTGAAAAAATAAAAATTAAGAAAAGCATGAAACAATAATACCTCTCAAGGTGTAAACCATAATTTGAGACAAGATTTTAAAGTGGGAAACCAAATATATTGGAGAAAAACCCACATGATATTATTATAAGAATTGAAACTAAAATATTCACAAGTACAAGATTGAATCAAGAGCACAAGAAAAGAAGAGAGAGAACTATCAAGATCTTAGTTAGGAAAAGAGCATAAGGGCTCTTTTATAGAGCTAGAGGAGGAAAATGAGAGGTACATAGAACCCCATTATGACCTTACAATCCCTCAAAGTATGTTCCACTTGTGTCCTAATCCTTTACAAAGAAAGGGAAGTGTGTGTCATGTGGGGAAGGAAGTGTTACATGCAAGTAACTCTAAATCCAACAAGTGGATTAGGTAGGCGAGTGACACCTCATAAAGGTAGGAATACAATGCATTTACAGAATTAATAAATGCATAAATAACTAAGACTTAAGAAAAGCCTATAAACCTATAAAAAGAACCTAAATTAAGGTTTATTTTTCAATAATATTTAACGATTGATCATGAAATGATATCTCTTGTAGATGATTTATCTAGATATAATCAGATCCTTATTACACTAGAAAATCAACATAAGACTTCATTTATTACTCCATGGGGGACCTTTTATTATCAAGTTATGCCTTTCAGCTTAAAAAATGTTGGGGTCACCTATCAAAGAAACATGACTTATATCTTCCATGACATTATCCATAAAATCATAGAATATTATGTGGATGATCTCATTGGTAAGTCAAAACTATGAAAATACCATATTTAGGCACTTAAAATAATCTTCACTTGCCTAATCTAGTTTTGAATTCATCTCAATTCTAAGAAATGCATTATTGGGGGTTTGAGATGTAAGATGTTGGTTTTATCATCTCTTTTCAGGGATAGAGGTTGACCCCACTAAGATCAAAGCCATTATAGAAACTCCACCCCCATCCAATCTTAAGCAACTTCATAGTTTACAATGAAAATTATACTCCATTCATCATTTTATCTCCTAGTTATTTGATCAATGTCAACCATTCCATCATCTCCTAAGGAAGATACCCACTTCAATTGGGACTCTAGATGTTAGGAGGCCTTTGATGCCCTAAAAATCTACCTTCTCTCACCACCATTTCTCATTCCTCCCAAGGAGGGGCAACCTTTCTTCTTGTATATTTTAGCTACAGACTATGCTCTAAGATCCATGCTTACCCATCATGATGAATAACATAAAGAGTAGGAAGTTTATTATATAAGTTTCACTTTCATTGAATATGAGGTGCACTATACGCATATATAAAATTTATGGCTGGCTCTTATCTTTGTAAATTCTAAGCTTCACCATTATCTGCTCAACCAAAAAACCTATGTAATCACAAATGTATATCTCCTAAAATTTATGCATTCAAATCCTTATTATAATCAACAAATGGCCAAATGGATTATGATTTTGGTATAATTTGATCTTGAGTTTATACACCAAAAAATAGTTAAAGGTTAGATCATTATTGATCATCTTGCTGAGGCACCTCTTGCTGATAATCAACCAATCAATTATGGGTTCCCAGATGAGTCAATAGCCTCCACATCTCAATTAGATTTGCAATATCAAATGACTCTATTATTTGATGGATCTAAGTGTGAGCATGGTGGGGGGATATAAATATCCTAATCCCTCTGGAAGGGACACCTATACCTTTATATTTTAAGATTGATTTTGATGGCACTAATAATATGGTAGAATATGAGGATTTTATCATAGGTATCCAAATTGCTTTAGCCTTAGGTATTAAATCACTTAAAATCTATGGTGATTCCCAACTTATGGTCAATTAGATAATGGGTATATATCAATGTAAAAATGACACCCTTCAAAAATATAAGACATTGTCTGATCAGTTAGTATCTTGTTTTTAGCATTATGCTATCCAAAGCACTCCTTGATCAACTAACAAGTTTGTAGATAACATGGCTTCTTTGGCATCATTTATCCCATCCTCATCTTAGGAATACAAGTTATTTTTCTTCATCTACAAGGTTAATAAAACTTTTTTTAACCAAAATTGATCTTCCTTCCATCCATAGTATAGAGGAAATCCCATTGGATCTTTGGTATGTACAGATATTCAATTATTTATCAAGGGGGATTATTCCTCTAGACTTATCAAAAAATAGAAAGTGAGCTTTCCAGCATTGCATCACACATTTTAACATATTATGGGGTGTTCTTTATAAGCATGGTTTTGATGGTATCCTTCTTCATTGTCTCTAAAATCATGAAGCCACCTTCACTATTTAAGAAGCTCATGACGGGTCATGTGGTGGAAATTTTAGTGGCCACACTATCACTAAGATAATCTTAAAATTAGGCTATTATTATCCCATTTTAAATTAGGATTGTTGTGGGTACTTTAATAAATACATAAAATGCCAACAACATGCTAATTTCTCACATGTCCATAGTCATGCATTACAAGTAACATAGGACCTTTGGCTATTTTACCAATGGGGGCTTGATTATAGGTCAAATCAATCCTAAACATTCCTAGAGCCATATATTTATCATTACCACCAATGAATATTTTACTAAGAGGGCGGAGGCTATTCTTCTTATCTCAACCAAAGTGGACAAGATTATGGAGTTTATTAATCAACATGTTATTTGTTTCTTTGGTGTTCCTCATAAAATCATCACACATAATGGAAAATATTTTAAAAATTTAAATGTTCAAGAGCTCTGTGACTTTTTAAAATTAATCTAAGCTTCTCCTCACCTTACTATCCTCAAGCTAATGGAGAAGCTGAGGTATATAATAAACCTTTTGTCAAAATCCTAACTCAAGTCATTAATAAAGTTGGAAAGAACTAACATCTTCATGTTTCCTTTTAATTATGGGCTTATCAAACTAGTATTCAAACCCCTATGGGTGCTACCCCTTTCTCTCTAGTTTATGGTGCCAAAGATATACTTCCTCTTGAGGTTTAGATTCCTTCCTTTTGCATCTCTCTTAAAGATATCATTTATAAGGATGACTTCCATTAGGAATGATTAACCCAACTTCAGATCTTGGATGAGCATCAATAAACTTCCTTTGACCATCTCCATGTATATCAGGAACAAATAAAGAGTGCCTATAATAAACATTTAAAAGAACGTAAATTTAAAGTGGGTGACCTTGTCTTAAAATAAAATCAACATGTCACTAATATGGAAAAAATAAAACAAGGAAAATTTACTTCAAATTAGATTGGACCATATATTATCACCCACATATATGGATTTGGGCCATATAATTTATCCTCTCTTAATGGAAAACCAAAATGAGAACCTCTTAATGTGTTTCATTTGCATCTTTTCCATTATTAACAAGTCATAATCCCCTTGGTTAACCTAGTTTCTTTTCTTTTGGTTTGACAATTATCCCTTTTATTCTTAAATAATATATACCAAATAATGATTTATAGAGTCATATGGTTATCCAAAAACATACCTTGAATATGAATACCCAAGATCTATTCATAGCATGCTCTAATTGGATAAGTTTTACCTATAATGGGAAGGAGCCCCAAATCATTATTTCCTAAAACCCCTCCTTATTATTGTCGTAGTTCATTTTGAGAATAAGAGTATCATATTTAAAAAAAATATATTTTCATAACTATTATAAGTTACCTTAATCCAATCCATAAGAAAATAATAATGCTGGGATTAAAAGAAAATACCAAGCAAAGAAAAACATCTATACAAAAGGCAAAAATAATAAACTAATCCCTCGAAAGAGAGATATAAAAAATGGAAAAAAAATTAGACTGATCCCTCAAAGGATAGATTTTTTAAATAAAAACACATATCTCAAATATAGACCACTCCCTTGAAGGATGGCTATCATGCAGCATGAAATATCCCATGAAAGCTTTGAACATTGATCAACTTTCTTTAAACTAGTAGACTTCTCATATTGATCAGTCTACATGGATTGGCACAAAAAGATCCTAGGGTCAGAGTTAGCTTTAATAATATAAGCTGAAAACATATTCTTTTTAAAAAATCCAATTTTTATCAAAATTTGTACGAAAATCCCTAGAAAATTCCATCTCAAACCGATAGATCCTGAACTTATTCGACCTAAGGTTGTTAGGATATTTATTAACAGTCAATTAAGGATGCACATACAATTATTACAAGAGGTTTTATTGGGTTGTGGTAAGATCCAATGATGAGTAATAAAAAATTTGTATCTCTTTATCCTAAATAAATTAAAATTATGATAATTAATTATCTAAATTAGGATCTCCACATATATCTTGATCATAATGTAAGAGTATCATAATTAAATCCATGGCATCACATAACATAAATCCATCATCTCATCTCATACATAATCTAATATACATCCATAATCACATAATCATGATCCAAAAACATTTAAATCATATAACATAAAATGCATAATCCATAATCTAATCAAACCCATAATCACATAACATAAAATCTGTAATCCATAATCTAATCTAATCAATAATCTAATTTACATCCATAATAACATAATCATGATCCATAAACATGTTAATGTAAGTCCATAATATTTAAATCCATAATAAATCTATCACATCATCTAATTATCTAAATTCATAATAACATAATCCAAATACATAGCATCCTAAAACCCACTACATAATCCATAATCTATAATCTAATAAAATCCATAAAACATAAAATGTAACACCATAAATCATAATCAAAATCATTTATCTATATATAAATGATAAAATGTACATCTTAAGTCTCTATATACAAAGTGTGTGGCTCTCTGGCCAGTACAATAGATACAAAATGAACTACTCTTTAAACTAGAGACAACTTAGATGGATGCTCCCTATACCTTCACCCTCGCCTCTACTCCTAAACCCTCCACCATCTCCTCATCTATACCCCTTATGATATCTCCCATAGGATACACTCCTTATATTGACTAAGCCTATATGTGTTTGTCTGGAGGATCTATCTTATGTGGCCAAATGGGTGGCATACCATGGAATCTTTGGATGTAAATCTAGTATAGTCTACTCATACTATCACATCTTACCTGATATCTCTTGGTACCTATCCATACTCATAATACCTACCTATATTATACTTGGCTTGACCACCCCTACAATTATTTTCCCTATGGACCTTCCATCCCCTCACTATAGGTTATCCCTCTCCACATAGTATTCATCTTGGGACTCAACTTCTAGATCATGACTCAATTGTAGGATGTCATACTCCACCTATAAAGAATATAATCTAATCTAAAGACCGTATCACTCCATCTTCATGGTATTAAGTATCCCTTGTGCTATGATCAACTATACCTATAAATAAATACATTGGGATCTTAGTATATCCCTCTCATCAACAATACCTATGACATATATCTCCTCCTCATCTCCTCCTCCTTCTTCCTCTGCATCCTACCAAGGATGCACCACCCTCTCCTAATTGGAATCCAACTACCCTGACCACCACACTAAGTATGCTAGGGTGTACCATACATTATCTATGTTTGCATTTTCTACCTCCTCCTCAGATCTTATCAAAATATCTATAGTATCTAGTTCTCAGAGTCTAGGCTTTGTATCATCCTATCTATACACTCATGGGGCCATGGTATATCATGTATAATCCCAAATTATCTCCTCGCTATCCAAAAATGGAAAAAAACCATGTAGTCCATCCTCCTCCCTATAAGCCATTTCTCCCTTTAAATGTCTATTAGATATGCCTCATCCCAAGCCATGTAAGAAATATGACATAACGCCTCCAATTGATTTTTCCATCCTATAGCTCCCTGAGGACTCATTGATAGTACTCTAGGTATCATGTCATACCATATATATAAGCTCATACTAAATCTTCCTTTTATCAAATAAATGTAACACTATAATTAGTCTCATACCATCATATATATGGGGTACTAATAGAGCAAACCAATCTAATGTGCTTGTATGCATATCACTAAAGAATAAAGTTCACATCTAAACCACATATCCTCTAGGTCCTCCATGCCCATAACTCCTTGTATACTTATTCCAGTAAAGTTAAGGCCCAAGAAAATACTATCTACTAATCCATCATGTCCACAATAATACATATGAGCCTTCATGAGAACCTACCTCAACCGAAATCTAGGAGGGAATAACATGAGATGGATATAATCATCATCATAATTACTCCCCTCCCCTCTATATATACATCATATAAAATCTCAAACATAAATCTTCCTCTTATGAAGGTGATGTCCACAACATCTCCACCATATAACCATGCCACTACTATTATGTGACCCCACTCATTTATAGGTATAATAGCATCCCCATGTACTAGAAGCCATAATATCTTATATATCCTCCTCTGTGATGGTCATCTCTCTTATAGGTAACCAAAATGTCCATGTGGTCACATCCCACAACTTTAGTAGTGGAACCAACAAGCTCATGTCTCGATGAATGTAGAAATACAAGTGTACCCTTACTAATCCCACAGCTTCCATATTTGCTTAATCCTTATCACTCAACTAATCACATAACCACTCTAATAGAGGTAGTACTTGGTATCACATATTCAACAATGTTTGTGCCTATTAATAGAATCCTATATAATCCTTATAATTTATAAAATTCAACTTAGTTTAACCCTAGACACTCTAACCTAGTTATTCACCTATTTTTAGAAAATTATCATTGATTTATTTTTTTGATGATGTTTCTGCTAAATCGGTGATGTTTCCACTAAATCATCATCGATTCACTAGAATTAATGTGAATCCTAGGTCACCATATCACTTTTAAATTGATACACATTACCCTAATACAAAAATAAAAAAAACACAAAAAACCAAAAAAATAAAATAAAATTAAGGTCTACCTCATTCTAAGACCATCATCATCACTTGTAACTACTACTACTCACCTCCATCATACCACATATCATAATAGTTGTCAAATTTAAGCTCTTAACTCATTATGCATTGATATCAAATTAGCTCTCTCCATGTCAAATTTTATTATATACTTAGCTTTAGAATTAACATTTATATTTTTATATTGACATAGATTTAGGTGGATCAACATCAATTTCCTTAAAATTAGTGTCAATCTACTTATTTTCTACTAGAAATTTTTTGTCCATCCAGTCTTACTCCAAAGCCTAATCTTATTACCCTGGCACACCTATCCCATTATTTTTCCTATTACATTTTAGGTTTTCAGATATAAACCCATTCTTTGTCCAATAACCTACATAAGGCATGCACTTTTTTGGGTATCTCCCCTTTATGGTTCCCAAAAGTACATCTCCTCTTGATAACAACCATCTATAGGTAGTGCAAACACCATATAACACACTAGATGCTTTAGTCAACTAGACTTTATCAATTTTTATCCTGATTTACCTTCGTTTAAGGCCACTTGTTTGTATCTATGGTAATTTATTACATGATTTATCGTAGGCAATTTTTTATTGTACTATTTCACACCCTATCAATGTAAAATGTATAGACTATGTTATGCATCCAGACTCTTAGTGCTCATTTTTTATCTATCCATCCCATCAATTACTCCATCTTTCAAACCCATCACCTGATCCTCATCCTTTGTTGATTTCTAGTTTGATGGGGATACCTCTTCACATAAACCTAGGGAATCGGACCTCTCTTGGTTTTTATCTTACAACATGTTATTACATACCTCTACACAAAAAGGGGAAAATGTAGACACTATGATTTAATATGTCCTATACAAATTTTTCAGTGTTGTAGGGACCTTATTATTATATTATCCTAAATACCCCTATCCTAAATTCCAAGTTATGTACCATTACGGACTTGATAATTTATTTTTATAAATTATTGTTTTACCTCCCTAACCACCTAAATATAATTATAACCCATAAAATCCTAACCCTTTATCAACTTACATATAAACTCATTCCTAACAAACCCAACACTTATAATCATAAATTACCCCATAGTTGTAATAAACCAATGTAGATGAAACTAAACTCCTACTAAAAAGGGTGAATTAGTGATGATTCTACTGTGATCAGTGTTAATTCTCTTGATCAGTGTTGATCTATATATACACAAATGATTCTTTTGTTCCATGCTAACAAATTTTCAATCTCAAATTACTGCTTGGATTTCTTTAGGAGAATTAAAGTTAACATTAGCACCACACTATAAAAATTATGCTATACTCGGTCCACAAAGACCATCATAATTTAAGGAGATCATTTGAACTTGCATAAAGAATACACTCTACTTGTAATCATTTTAAGGTAAGTTATGTATATTAATTATTTCATTTCTTATTTAAATTCCTATCTTTTCTTGCTTATCCTACTCTCAAAACACACTAAACATCCATATTTTACTTCATCATTATCTTTTGTCACTGTTTATTTTTTATTTTTAATATGGTGTAGTTTTAATAGAATCAATGCCGATTCATATGAATTGGCACCAATTCTATAGGATCAACATCAATCCCTACACTCTATTTTTAAATCTAAGCCATTAAATCCTAGAACTCTATTTTAGATCAATCTAATTTGATTTTATATCTTTTTAAACATGGATTTCATTTGTATATGAATCTACTTAGAATTATACATGACATAATTAATATCATTGATCTACCCATCATCTCTCAACCCTTTTTCACTGACTAGAGTGATATAGCCTTAGATTTAATACTTTGTGCCATTGTTTACTCTCCCTTAGTTGAATCCAATTCTCACCAACTATATGTTATATAAGAAGATGTGAATTCTACTACAACTTATTTGTATGAATACTTTTCTTACATTGATAGCTTAAACAAAGATTAATTCATAATCATTTTGTTATCACATCTATATCACATCTTTATCTTTAATAATTTTAGTGTCTATTTATCCACTTAATTATGAAAATAGTGAGCTAACATCCACTTGAGGAAGCTCATAAATTTTCAAGATTAGTTCCTAACTAGGCAACTCACCTATCTATCTATTAATCCATTTTGTCCAAGTTGTTTAATTGTATAGGTTATTCTTCCAAGCCAAAAAGAAGTTCCCTCATTCAATGGATTCAAGTGGTAAACAACCATCTTCTCATCTATAGGTATTATTCATAAAACCTACATTTCTTTAAGTTTTTATAATATAATTAAATTAAAATGAAAAAAAGAAAAAATACTATCACACTACCAATGGATTGAATGTGGTGATAAACTAATTTGGTAGATCATAGAACCAATGTAAGGCATAATCCTTTAAGCATTATGGGAGTAATTTTTTGAGGAACCAATAATTATACATGTATTATAAAAATTCTAGATGGAAATATTAGAGATGGTGCTTTGGGTCACCCTTACCATCATACAATTTAAGCTTAGGTGCCATGAATCTAGATGGTAAAGGAGTTACCACCATGTGATGTGCCAAAGGTGTATATAAAAGAACATGAGAATCCAAGGCATGTGATGTCCTAAAGGATCCATACTCATGATTTAACACCTAATCATATAAATTATGAACATCCTATGTAATGGATTGTACAGCTAAAGAGGAGGAACTACCCATAGGAGGTGTAGCTATCAATAAAGGTTATTGAGTTAAAACTAGTTGTTATGCTAGCTAAATTGGCCCTAATGTAAGTGTAATAATATTATCATCTAGGGGAGTAGAATATTGAATATTATTTGATTTTTTAGGTTCTTTATGGATAATATTGATAAGGTCATCTTTCATATCTAAATGCTTGGAAACAAAATATTGTTATTGTCTCTTATCGATTTCATCAAATTAGTTGTTGAATTCTACCATTGTTGGTTGGGAAGTAGGAAAAAATATTATTTATTTTGAACCTTTAAAGAAATTCAATATATGAAAGATTTAAAAAATTAAATACTAAAATAAATTTGAGATTTTATAACAAATATATAAGTGTAATCACGTAAAAGTGGTATTTGGATGCTAAGTGTGTTATTTGAACCAACTTATTCCTAGATTAGCCCTAGACCTATCTTGGAGACTTTATCACACTTTTACAGACATTGTGTAGACCACAAACATATTTTACCATTTCAAACATAGTCCTATAATAAAATTCCTATATCTTAACCTACTGTGCCCAACAGTCTACCAACTGGACACTAATGCCACATTAAGGACACTAGAGCACATGATGCTAGTGTCTCTTGACCTAACTCTCTTGAATAGATATATTTTAAAATATGTGCCCATCCTAAGGTCATCCTAAATACATTTTATTATATGTACAAGTTATAAATCCCTATAAATACAAAACTATTTGATCTCTATCCACTAACACCTATCCAAATAAAAAACCAGTTGAGAAAAATTAAGGTATTTGATCCCTATTATGCCCTACTTATACATACTACCATCTAAAGTTTCCCTAACCCTAATTTCAAATATTTTCCATCTCAATAAAACTCAAATAATTTAAGACCACTCTCATTCTAGCCTTCACTTGCACTTGCACCAAGCACTAGGTGGCAAAACTCCATTAAGCTTGATCCCTCCTTAGAATATTGGTATATAGGCAACTCTATTCATAGTAGGGTATTGAGGATGTCCAACATATCCTACTAAAAAACACAAATTTTAAGCTCATGACATACTTGTAATGAGGATTAGTGTTTTTACACTAAATTAGCTTTTCTAAGCATAATACAAAGTTGTATATTCTGTAAATGAGAATAGAACCTAGAAACATAGGTAGAGGTGATCTTAAAAAATAGGAAAAATTCTAAAAAGTGGACACTAGTACCTTTTTGAGGACACTAGAGTAGAATGGTGCTATTTTTTAGGTGGGGTGCTACTATCCAATGATGAATTAGATCCTAAGACCTTATTGATGACACATAGACCTATCTAAAACCCAATTTTTAGAACCTAGATCTTCCATGACAATCACTTTATAGATAAGTATACATTTATGCTTATTTATTACTATTTTTATAAAGTATAAATAGGTCAAGATCCATAAGAAACCAGTGGTTAATTATGCATATTATTTAAATTATTTAGACATCTCATCACTTTAATCAAACATAAGGTTTACATAGCCAAACCCTAAAAGGTCAAATCATTTAGTGAACCCAAATTACTTAGAATATTATTTAAAACCCTATTTTTATACAGGGTTTACTTTATCTCACAATTTTCCTATAAATTATGGTTATAAACTTATATTTTTCTAAATTTTTGGCATAACCTAGCTCATTTAATCAACCCCACATTAGGGTTTCATTTATTTAATATAACTTAAATTTTTGGAAGTAACACTAATTAAAAACCCTAAACATAGATAACCCTAGGGTTTAAATTTATAGAATTCATATTTTAGATCCATATATCTTCTAATTTATATTTCATTTAAACATGATCATAATGAAAGAATATTCTAATCACTTTTTGTTTCAAAGTTTAATACTTTCATTTGTATGTTTGTTCCCTTTAATTCAAAATGAACTCAAAAAAAGCATAAAAACATGTATATATGATGATTTATATTAATTTACATATATTTCATATCTCATATCATGTTATAATTATCCTATGTGGAATTCCATTAACAAGCAAACCCATCTATACATAAAGGATTTAACACATAGGCTAACAACTATGTTTTAAGTTTCAATGTTATATCTTTTACACATCAATGAATCACCTTATCCTCCTCATATACATGACGGTGATTGATAATTTCCCTCTAACCATGCTTATTATATCATTCCTTCATGAAATGAAATAATCTATACCAATGTCACTATTCCCTGTACTCATCTTATTCACACCTCTTCCTTATAGGGTGTGTGTCTACATGTTTAATCAGAAACAATTAGGGTTTGCACTTATGAGACTATATATGATAAAATTATTAGTATGATCAAGATAATTTTAGGTTAAAAAATAAAAATCAACTATCACATGAAAATATTGAAACATTAGAAAATCAATTTACAAGACAAAGGCTTCTAGGGAATAATAGTGTAAATCATATATATGCATCTTAACCTAAAAAATTTATGGAAAATAATGTGACATATCCAAATCATAAATTAAAAAAAAATTACATCTAAAACTAGTGATTAAAAAAAAATTGAAATACCAAATAAGGTTTCAAATGAGGTACTAAGGGAAATTATTAAATCTAAGTTGATCAACCTACTCATCTACACCCAATGAGGAGATCCATATATTTTTGTGCATATGATACAATTTTGTTAAAGGTACAATCACTAATAGGGGAGGGGGTGAATCAATAAGCCCAAATAATCCAACTTCAATTTCAATCTTTACAAACACTTAAACTAGTTGCCATAAGCATTCATGAAACATACACATCATTTATAGCATAGATTAAGAGAGACAATGCAAGATCAATCACATAACACATGACATATGTGAGAAACCCTCTTGAGGGAGAAAAACCACTAGAAATTTTAATTGGAATATTGTCTTATATTAATAAGAACTAATTTAGACTAGATTCAACTCATCAAGGAACTGAAATCCCTTATTTAGTGAGACTACAATCCCACAAGGTACTACCACACCTATCTAGTATAAGCTACCATAATAACAAGAACTTTAGAAAGTTTCACCTTTAAATAAGGTTTCAACCACATAATATTTTGAGCTACCACAATAACACCTATGAATACATCCATCTTTGAATTTATGTCTTTAATCCCTGATGATGGACCTCTGATTATCAATCTTCACCTTCACTCATACTCAATCTATAAGATCACTATTATATCAATATAATTATGACCTAAAGGTCATAAAAATAGTCCTCAATATATTATTCTCTTTAAATCATCCATAGATCACTCTACCCCTCCTTTATTCCACAATTCACACACACAAACCTCTCTCAAATCTCTCCCAAGTCTCTTACTCAAGTCTAGAAACCAACACATTTAGTTTCACTATTTATAGAGTAATCATGGTCATCACCATCTTGGTAAACCATTATCCATGCCTTAACACATAAGGAATTTATATCACCAATATGTATCTCAATATAATTTTCATAGGTCAGCCATAACATCTATGTCTTAAGTAACTACACTTTTTAATAAGGCCTTTGTAGCTCTTATAGGTCTCATAGAGACCTATTCACCCATGTAGCACATAAATGAAATAAAATAAAATAGGGCCATTTAAAAATGAATGGACCAATTACATATTATCTATATTTCCCCCTTATGTTCTAAAAACCAACATATTACCCTTCGACTTATGCACAATTTTCTCAAACAACATTCTATGCACACAGTCACCTTGAAAGAATACATAGTTGACTTATAAGCCTTTGTTAATAATGATTATTATTGGTCAAACATTAATAATTCACATAAATATTCCTCATTGAGTCTACAACACTTCCCAATAACCAATTCATCAAGAGGTATCAAAACAATATCAAAACAAGCTTGAACAATCTTCTTGGGTCACTTACAGTCCATGCATGAACACACAATAAATTTTTAACCTAAATATTTATGATTATACACACTTTTATATTTTAAAATTTATATTTATAGATGTGTCTTGGATTTATATATAAGTTCATTTTGTACACCATGAGCAAATTCTATCTAGATTGAAACATATGGCCAAAATACAGAGAACTAGTTTTTTTTCCTTTACAAATTCAAATATTCAAATGAAAATAGTCATAGTTAAACCTTGAACACCATGATATCATCTTGAGTATTCAATTCTCAGATTAAACACACACTATTGATCTTATTATATGAAACTCAACCTTTAACACATAGTCTGTTAATGCCAAATGTTAAACCTTAAACATGTTGACCTCATCTTACGAATTTGACCAAATGTACTTCATTAATCTCATGTATATAGCTTGGTATTTAAAAAAGATAAAAAAAACTATCACTTTGACCTCTTGAATTTATTATTAAACATTGATCTCTATCTGTATGATCACCCACTCACCATTGATCCTTGGAAGAATCTCGATCTTTATCTTTGCTCAACATTAAACATAGAATACTTGGCAGCATCTCAGTTATTCATAACATATTCAATAAATTCACTCCATTGATGTTGATTTAACTTTAACATGAAAAAAAATGACTAAGTATGGGAACCTTGCTTATTTTCTTAGAAGGCCAACTTTGTACAATCATATCTTTTACCTTGCCCACTTACATGTTCTCAAATTTAAACCATATGATTTACTCACATAGGAGAATCTAACCATATGAAAAATGTCTCTTGGAAACCTCAAATGTGTGATATATAATGAAATAATATTCTCACTCAGATTTTTTTTCCACAAAGCCAATTATGTCAAAAACTTGTTTGGAAGGCCAACTTTGAACATGCATATCTTTTGTCACGTTATGGTGCTTAAACTAAAAGTTAGCATAAATCAACTAGGTATATAACTAAAAAAACCCATATGATCACCTTTTCATGAAATTTACACAGATTCAAGATATTATACCATTAAAATTCTTACTCAACTCTTCTTGCCATATTGCTAATTTGGCTAAGTATGGGAAAACACTGTCAAAATGCCTAGGAGCCCAACTTTACACTTGCATATATTTTGACACACTTTGGTGCATGATCTGAAATTTAGCATAAATGAAATATGGAATAATTTGATCAAAACCATATGACCAACTCCACATGACTCATTCACATGTGGCAATGGTGATGTCGTCAAAGTGTTTACTCAAATTTTCTACCACTAGACCCAAAATGTCTAGATGACAATAATGATCAACCAAATGAAATCCACTCATGTACAAAAGAAATTAAAGTTTGGAAAACATATTAGGGAAATTTTTCACATGATAAATACTCCAATATCATCCTTGGACATCTAAAACCTTGCTAAAGTAGAAGATCAACCAAACATACTTCAAGCATACAAGGACAAGCACATTGCACACTTTATCATTGTCACATAAACCATCAAGGTACTTCATCCATTCACTTGGACACCTTCATGACATCATCGTGACATCATTTATAATTCTCCAAAAGATGCATGGGCACCACACCAATTCATGTTTATCATTGAAAAGGAAAATATAATAAATAATGGATACAAATGACTCATAGTCACACATCATCCACACAACATATAATGGCACATATACCAATTCAAAAAGGGTCAAATTTAGAAATAGTACAAAAATATCTACTAAAGCACAACTTATAACAACACAAGGTTTAAAAAAATCAAATCAATAAATAATACAATAAAGATAGATAAATAAAGCAAATCTACCTCTCCAAAAGGAGGCTAAATGTTTAATATGGTATAATTTTGGTCACAAATATCTAAAAAAGAGTAAAATATTAAGTTATAAATTAAAAATCATGTTGAAAAAATAAGCATCCTTAACATAGGTTTTCTAGCAAAAGATCCTCCATAACATTATATGTCTACAATAAGCACAATTTTAAAGGGCAAAATCACAATCAATATGCCACAACACAATTTAGAAAGTTCAAATCCATAGTATGAGGTAATTCCCTCTAGTAGACTAGGTTATTATGATTCCACTGATGAATAATACTTAGATTCCTTTTTCAAAAACAATTAACTACATCATAGAATTCACACTGCATGAGTTATTATCATTTTTATTTTTGACATAGGCCATAGTGATAGTGAGTCTCCTATGAGACTCATAGGTTAGTATGATTCCTAACCTCATTGTACATATTTATTTATTTCTACCTTCTTGTACATAGTTTATTTTCATTTTCTTATACATAACTATAAATAGAAAATACAAAAAATAATATAACATGCCAAAATACAAAAGCATTCAAATATTACTCAAAAAACACAAAATTTACACATTGTATGCATTGTTATGTTTTCATTTATATTACTTGCCAAATATTACATATGCTAGCTATCTTAGTATATTATATTTTATCCTAGATATATACTTCACATGTTGTTATTGAGTTCTTCTAAATTACATATAAGACTCTAGTATAGTACATTGATATAAACTTGTTATCATCTACCCACTAAGGTATATACACTGATCCACATTTAGTCATTTGATACATTTTCCCACTCAATGGCATATCATACACAATTTATACTACCTATTTATATATATATATACATTCTACACATTGATATATCTTAATATTGATCATTACAACTCATTACTCAATTTTTTTGTTGACTATCACTAGTTTAGACTCAGCTCTATGCACATCTTAGAATTTACATAGATTTATACTACACACTTATACATGCTTTAATTTTTATCTTTCCTAGTTTAGAATTTTTTGTGTTTCCTATGATTCTTCCATTTTGAGTGCATTTGAATATGCCATTATTCTTTATCTCTATGCCACTTTTTATGTTTGTATGCCTTGGACATGTGCCCATGTCCCTTGTGTGTGATTTCTTAATTGGATATGAAGACATTTGAACATGCCCTTGTATGTGGATTTAATATAAATTACTCTTTACTTGTGTATGTGGATATTTTAACATGTACTTGTATGTCTTCATTCTTAGATTTAATGATATGTGTCCATGTCCTTTATATTATGGCCCCTTGGCCTAATTTTTCATGCTTCATGTGTTTTATATGTATGCTTCTTTGTATGCATATTAATAATGATAATTGTCTTTAATTTTTGCACACACCATTTTTCAATGCCATGAGGGACCTCATACATCTACCCTTCCTACTTGAGTGCCGTGATGGACATCATGCCAGATCTCCCTAGGTAGTTACTCATGTTTGTTGTTATACACATTGATTACATCTATCTTGAAACCATTATAAAAATATAGATTACAACATATATATTATATGACATACTTATTCTTAGATACTTTTACATTCCAATGTTATATTTGTATATTATATTAGAATATCATGTAGGTATCATATATAATCTAACTAACACATTTTATAAAACTACTTCTTTTAAAGATAATTCTTACATAGGTTCCATAACTACCCTCAAAAGAGGGGGAATTCATAGGATTTGGTTATAGAGATGAGGCTCCTACATTTCTATTTATAGATCATTTTTAACACATAGACTCAATTTTATGAATTACGCATAGGTTTGACACCATAAATAAATAGGGACTCAAAAAGCAATTTAGATTACCCAAATTTTAGACCAGATAGAGATTAGCTCAAAAAATGGATACAAGTACCATTGGGAGATAATGTCCACTACATGGCACTTCTATCCAATATCCCTAGATTTAGGGTAATCTAGATTAGCTAGACCAGTACACAATGTATAGTATAGAATTGTATAGATATAGTCACAAGTTTGATAGTTATGTTTAGATTTTACTTAGATACACTCATTCTAACTTAAATTCATATCAGTTGCTTAGATTTAAGGGCATCATGTATGAAATTATCACTTGCACATTTAGTTAAATACATAGATTTAGTTATTACATACTTAGTCTAAAATTAGTATACTCAAATATTAAATTGGGTGCATGTGCATGAACATAGTTTTCATATGCTAAGTTATACACAGGTTGACAAGATGGAATGGAAAACCCCATCTCATTCTATAGGATGTATACACTTTTTATCATATTCAAAGTCATCACCAGATTGATGTATTACTCCATCTACCATCATTGACACTCTTGAATGCCCTAGGGTAGCCTAATGTACTTGAGTGACTGTAAAGCCAATATATACAATTAGATATACATTGTTGGATACTTTAAATAGTTTATGCATTTTAGTTTTAGATGCATCTAATTCACATAAGTGGGAAATTAAGGAGTCATGGCCTACTTGAATTCTTGAGCCACCCATACGAAAGGGTTAGACATAATTATAGTCTTATATAATCTATTCACAAATCATAATCCATCAAGCAGGGGTGGGTAATGATGGAGTCAAAATTGGATTGAGTTCTTGACCCACCCACATATGATGATTGAGAAAGTTACCAAATTAGTTTAAGATATTTAATGATTTAATCACTATGTAAACTCACACACACACAAGTTGTCACTAGGTTCATACATTGGTTGATGTACCCAATGAGGTGTATTCATTATTTACTTCTTTTCCTATCTCTTTACTCAACTTTACTCAGTTACTTTATTTAGCATAGTATTTTTATTTTGATAATCTCTTTAGTGAGGACAATTTTTTTCACGTTTCATTATAGGTCATTGTTGGAGAATTGTTAGTAATTTCATGGAGGTGTCTACATGAGTGGATGAAGTGTATTGATAATTTAAATGTCAATAAAAAAGTTTGAAATGTGCTTGTCCTAGTATACTTAAATTAGGCTTGGTTGATCTTTAGTTTTGGCATGATTAGGGATGGTTCTAAAGTATTGATCATGTGTGAGGGGTATTATCAAAGGTCAATGATGATTGGACAACTTATGTAAATATATGATATTCATCTTATTCTTCATTATGTTCATCTTTGAATAGTTTCTTCTATGATATAAGAATATGAGTAAGAAGTTTATTGACATCATCATTTTCATATATAGATGATTCAGGGGGAATTGGTCATATAGATGTGATCAAATTAGTCTCAAGTTACTATGGTCCAAATTTTAGGTAATGAGGTTTAGCATAGCTAAAGATATGTGGGTGAAAAGTTGGCCTCTCACACAAAAGTTCACTAAGTTTTGATACTTAGCCAGACCATAACTACACGTCATATAGATATGTATGAACCAAAAAGTTTATGTATTTATTTTAGGTACATAGAAATTCATTTATGATTAAATGTTTACATGGATATGTTTTCTCTAGTGGAAAGAAGATACCTTAAAAATTTGGAGTCTTGAAGTGTTTTCTAGCTCATGTTATAAAGCTTCAGTGTTGCTCTAGCAAAGTGTGATGGACCAAAGACCATCAAGTTTACTCACATTAAAGTTTAAGGTCATTGGTGTAGAATATCCAATGGTAAGCACTTAATTATACATATAGAGATCTATGGTGTGTATTAATTTTAAATTTCAAAGGTTGCATATGTTGGTGATAAGTATTACAAGATTGCTAATTTGATAGAAGATCAAAAATGAGCTATTGTTCATATTTATGAAGATCAATGGTGCAGGACAAGTTAAAGTGTTAACAAAGCATATGGGACTACTAAGTAGAACAAATACATGGAATAATATAAAAGTGTTTATAAGGAATGTGAGGGTACTATGTTTTTTAATCATGGGATTTATGATTAAGATATACTGGTGAACATTGTAAGATAAAGACCTAGCTGATCCAAGGAGATTGATAGAGCACATCTATTCCAAATTGTCAGGAAGTGGTGAGATGATGATAAGTGATAAATGTTTAAACAATAAGAAAAGGTAAATATCGAGCTAATTTTGAGGGATATCAATGATGCATATTTTTTTAGGATATGAGATGGCATGAGATGTTATGAACATGTTTGAATTTTAATAGTTTCTCAATGACCATTGGAATTCAAATATTCAAATTTGTGAGGGAAGACTAGTTTAATTTTTCTATACTATAACTTTTGATATATGTAGAATTTGATCATGGTGTAAAATTAAAATTTATATAGGACATCATGGGACATCTATAAAACCTAGTTATAAGGTCTAATTATTTTTATAGTCAAATATATATAGATCATAAGTTTACTATGTATGTGTTCATGTTCTACAAATAACCTGAAAAGGGTAATTGAGTTTGTTATGATGGTATTTTGATGTTTTAAGATGAACTAAGTGTTGGATAATGTTGAATACTTAATGAGGACCATATATGAAGATTATAGAGGTTTGAGCAATCTATATTCTATATGATCAAAGGCTTAGAAGTTGATTATGTGTTCATTCTTGGTGATCGTATGTACAAAATGATGTTTGGGCTAATTGTGCTATAACATAAGGGTGATGTGATGGATGTTGTCATTTAATTATGACCTATAGGTTATGTATCATGGGTATATATATGTGAAAGTGTTATTTTTTTCTTAATTTTCTCAAAGAAGTGTCAAAGAGATGGATGGGTCTCCACGAAACCTATAAGGGCTAATGTGGCCTAATTAAAAGGCATAGCTACTTAAGTGTGACCCATAGTTTCTAAGGCCAACCCATGTGGATGGTATTGATGTATGTTATAAGTATTAAGGTATAAGACAAGTATTATGGCTGAACTAGAAGATAATAATCATGATAAATCTATAAAAGGTGAAATCAATGGTGGTGATTTCTAAACTTGGAAGAACAGGTGTGTGTAAGAGTTAAAGAGCAAAGGAAAGTATAAAGGGTGTTTTCCCATTGGATTGGTTATAGAGAGGATTAGGTTGATGACTATGTGTATGCGCTATAGGTTATATTTATGATTTCAAAGACAATTCTCTTACAAGTTTGAAGATTGGGGAGAGAAGTGAATAGAAGAAAGATTTACAAATCTATGTGTGTGTATGAGGGTGGTTTAGGTGTTATAAAGAGACAAGACCATCATAAAGTGTGTAATACATCATATCAAATGTGGAGATTAGTTTTGAGGTTATTTATTTGTGCTTTATCATCTAGGGGGTTCTATCTTCCTTACTAGTTGGTGATAGCTAATGTTCAAGTGGACACTTGACTAAATTGAGGGTTGGGTGCTCCTTGATCAATTGGTACTGATCTAAATTGAAGAAATACCTTTATAAGACAATATTACAAATATTTTTTTAGGTCAATTTTCTCTATCAAGAGGGTTTCCAACATAGATCTTGTGTTGTGTGTGTAATCTTGAATTATCTATTTGTTCATTGCTATAAACATTTTGAATGCTTCATAAATGGTTATATTGACTGCCTAAGTGTTTAAACGGTTTGTAAATTTAATTGGATTATTTTCCACCACTAATTCACCCCTCCTCTCAATGGTTTGTACCTCTAATAATTGGTATCAGATCAAGACTTTTTATACAAGTTTAACCACTTAAACGTGATCTAAGGTACAATATGGGTAAAATGGAAAGTTGTTCAAAAGAAAAGAACATCATGGATGATGAAGAAGTTGGATATGATAATAAGGTAGAATAATTTGATTTAGAAGCTGAGCTCATGAGTGCACTTAGTGAATTAAAGGAGTAAAAGAAGAGGAATGATAAAATGAGGAATATGATAAGAGGTCTTGAAGCACAAGTCAAGTTTTTTGAAGGGAGTTTATCAAGCAAGTCTATAAGAGAGGAAAATAAAAATATATCTATGGAAGAGAAAGCATGTATATTAAAGGATGACATGGCAAAAGAAGTTAAGAAGGATAAGGAGACCATGAAAGATCTCAGAATTCAATTAGAGGCTACAAGTTTAAGAGTGAGAGATAAAGAAGATGAATGTGTTCAATTGATGACTAATCTTGTTTCCCTAAAGGATGAGCATGAACAAGTTATAGTAAAATAAGACAAAATGACCATATAGGATCTTAAGGATCAATTAAGAGTTATAAAGACTAATATAAGTTCAAAAGAGGAAGAGTTCAGATATCTCAAGACTTAGATAGAAGAAACCAATACTAAGGTGAGTTCAAAGAAAGGTGAGCATGGTGAGTTGAAGACTAATCTTGATTCTTTGAGAGTAGAGCATGAACAACTCATATACAAGTTGGATAAGCTACAAACTGAACATGTAAAGCTTGAGTAAGATAAAAAGAATGCAAGCTTTGAAAGTAATGAAATAAGGACTGCTAGACAACCAAATGCTTTAAGGTATGCTATTTTATTTCATGGTCATTACTATACATGTAATAAGTGTGGTCATAGATCAAAGGACTTTAGAATGAAGTCAATAAAATATGGACATTCATGGAGCTATGATAGAAGGAGTTTTTGGCCAAATATTGATCATAATTCAAATCTTTCAAAAGGTATGAATGAGGTTATTTTTTTTAATTGTGATAGGAAGGTTCATTTTGTTAGACTTTGTCCTAGTAAATTTGATAAGCCCTCAAGTCATCTAAAGAAGGGAGAGACTCATACAAAGCATATCAAAAGTCAAAACATGATGTGGAGACCTAAGGTAGTGAAGTCTAGTCCTATTGAGTTTAAGGATCAAACATTTGATACTATAGAAAAGAAATCAGTTTTGGAGGTGTCTCAAGAGTGCCAAGGAAGCTTAATATCAATCTAAATGGAGAAGAAGCTGGATGATCCAAGAATAAAGCTATTTATACCATTCAAGGCCAAGAATAATCTAAAAGAAAGATCTCAATCTGATGGTTTATTTTCTTAAGTTGAAGACTTTTTAGGTGAAAAGGAGTTTTCTGCTTTCAAATAGGAGAAGGTGTTAGTTGAAGAGATATGTCAAAAACCTGTGTTTTCATTATTCATTATCAAGGAAGCCAAAGAATATATGGATTCCAAGCAAGTTGTTTTAGTCTAAAAAAGGAAGAAAAAGATGTAGGTTCTTCAGTCCTATGATGAGGACTAGTATGCTCCTCTATTATAGGTCCTTGTGAAGTAGAGATGTCTTTGTTGTGCTTCATGAATAAATTTATCAATTTGAAGAAGCATGTGGTCTTGCAAGGGTGTTTTCAGTTGGATTATTTTATAGGGTTAAATTGAAGGTTTTTAAGTGGTAAAAGAGGATTTGTGAGTTGTCAAGATGATATTTTTATATAAAAAGATCTGTTGATTTTATTCTAGGATGTTATAGGTGGTTTTGTGGTTTGAAGGTATGTTGTGCCTTTTAGAGGTTTTTGTGTGCTCATGGGTTTATCCTTCTTATTATAGACCAAAGACATGGTATGGGAGGTCAAGGTTCCCAAAGGTGTGAATGATCAAATATTGGTCCAAAAGTGTGTGATGGTTATCTCTAGGTGTGTAAGAAGTTTCAAAGGTAGGTGTTGAACAAAAGGAGGTTTGCTGACCCTATTTATTTTAAGATTCTAGAGTTTTGGGTTATGATATAAAAGTGGTTTTCCTTATGTGTTGAGGTCTATGGATTATTAATTGGTTAAATTTTCCAAACAGGTTTTCAAATAAAGATTCATATAGATTTTAAGGTTTGTGGTTTGCTAATTATTTGAGTTTTTGTCAAGATGGAGGCCTAATTGACTAGAAGGTTTGTGAAGGAAGTTTGTTACAAAGGATTAGCTAGGTGATGAAAATTTGTGTGCTTAAGGGGGAATATGATATTGATCAAGATATGAAGCTTTAGGTATTGAAAGTGTGTTTCCTAAAATTTATGGGCTTTGCAAGATCCATGTAGGGTTACAAGGAGTTTAGACAGGCCTAGTGTGAAGATTTGATGTTTTTTCTTAGTTTCTCCAAAAGTGAAAGGTATGAGTATTTCAAGGTGATTTATTAAGTTGGTTTATAAAATGTTTCCTATTTTTTGAGTGGCATGAAGTTCTATTGGTGCTTCGTGAGGTGACTTAAGAGAGAAGGCTAGTAAGCTTGTGTGGTGGTTCTTCATGGTGTATGAAGATTTGAAGATGCTCAAGTGGTGAAATGGATCATAGATATTAGAGGGAGTCCCTCTCAATTGTTTCTTGGTGAGTTACATCATATTTTAGTGATTTTGTGTGTTCTTTATTCATTGGTTACAGCGCTTGGTTGAAGAGAGTGTTGACATGTAGCAAGAGGAAGTTATCAAGGCAAAGAAGTGGTAGGCTCAAAGTAAGGGGGAGTTTTGTATAATATTTATAATGTATTCCACTCTTTTTGGTGGTATTTTTAGGTCCTCAAGATTAGTTTATGCCCACTTTATAATTGTATCAAATGGGGAGAAGGTTCTTATGTAAGAGTGCTTGAAGAGAGATAAGGGAGGTGAGCTATATGATGGGTGATAACATCAACGATGAAGGGGGGTATTATTTGATAATTTTAAATGATGTCATGAAGGAATCTTTGTGAGTGGATGAAGTTTCTTGATAGTCTAAGTGTCAATGACAAAGTGTGTAGTGTGTTTATCTTAGTATTATTGAAGAAGGCTTGGTTGATATTCAATTTTGGCATGATTAAGGATGGGTCTAAAGTATTGATCATGTGTGAGGGTTCCTATCAAAGGTCAAGGATGATTGGAGAACTTGTTAAAATGCATGGTGTTCATCTGGTTCTTCATTATGTTCATCTTGGCATAGTTGGTTCAGTGACAAAAAAAATTGAGTAGGCAGTTTGATAACATCACCATTTCTATGTATGGATGAGTCATGGGGAGTTAGTCATATGGGTGTGATAAAATTAGTCCCAAGTTAATATGGTCCAGATTTTAGGTCATGAGGTTGAGTGTAGCTAAATATATTTATGTGCAAAGTTGGCCTCTTAGAAAGAAGTTTACTAAGTTTATATACTTAGCTAAACTGTCACTACGTGTCATATAGATATGTATGAACCAATAAGTTTGTGAATTTATTTTACATAAATATAAAGTCATTTTTGATCAAATTTTTACATGGAGATGTTGTCTATAGTTCCAATAAGATACCTTGAAAATTTGGAGTCTTTTAGTGTTTTATATATTAAGTTATAAAGATTCAATGTTGCTCTTCTAGACTATGATGGGCCAAAGACTATCAAGTTTAATCACATTGAAGTCTAAGGTCATTGGTCTAGAAGATCTAATGGTGAGAACTTAATCATACATACATACATATATACATACATACATACATACATACATACATACATACATACATACATATATATATATATATATATATATATATATATATATGGTGCATATGAAATTAACATGTTAAATGTTGAACATGCTCGAGAAAAGTTTCACAAGATTACTAATCTGATAGAAGATCAATGGTGAGAAATGGTTTATACTTATGAAGATCAATGGTGCAAGACAAGTCAAAGAGTCAATAAAGCATACAAGAATACCAAGTGGGATAAGCATATGGAATGACAAAAAAGTGTCTAAAATGTACACAATGGTGCCAATTTTTATAATCATAGGAGTCCTAATCAATAATATAATTGTGAGCATTGCAAGATAAAGCCCTAGCTAATCTGAGGAGATCGATAGAGCATGTTTGTTCCAAATTTTTAGGAAGAAATGAGATGATGACAATTAATCAATGTTTAAATAGTAAGAAAAGGCAAATATCAAATCCTTTTGAGGGAGATCAATGATGTGTATTCATTCAATCTATGAGAGGGCATGATATTTTATCAACATGTTCAAAGTTTAGAAATTGCTCAATGACCATTGGAATTTAAATATTCAAATTTGTGAGGGAAGACTAGTCTATAGTTTTTGTGCTATAATTTTTGATATATATAGAATTAGATCATGGTATAAAAGGAAAAGTTATATAAGAATTTATGGCACATCTAGGGAATATATGTTTAATTTTTTGTACAATTAAATATATGGAGCTCCAAAGTTGACTATGTATGTGTTCTTACTCTATAAGTAACTTGAGAGGGGTAATTGAGTTTGTTATGATAGTATTTCGATGTTTTAAGATGAAATAAGTATTGGATAATGTTTTAGACTTCATGAAGACCATATATTTTTATTATGGAGGTTTTATGTGTCCATAGTTCGTATGATAAAAGGCTTAGAAGTTGATTGTGTGTTCATTCTTAGTGATCATATATACAAAGTGATGTTTGGGATAATTATGCTATAGAAGAAGGGTGATGTGATGTATGTTTTCACTTAAGGAGGACATATAGGTTATGTATCATGGTTATATGTATGTTAAAGTGTTATTTTGTTCTTATTTTGCTTAGATAAGTGTAAAATAGATGGTTGGGACTTCATGAGACCTATAAGGGCTAATGAGGCCTAATTAAAAGGCATAGATGCTTAAGTGTGACCCATAGTTGCTATGGAGGACCTATGTGGATGTTATTAAGCTATGTTAGATGTCTTAATGGCTAAGAAAAGTATTATGGATGACCTAGAAGATAATAATTATGATGGCTCTATAAAAAGTGAAATCAAAGGTGGTGATTTCTAGACTTAGAAGAAGAGGTGTGTATAAGAGTTGAAGAGTGAAGGAAAGTATAAAGGATGTGTGCCTAGTGGATGGGTTACATAATAGAGATGGTTGATGAATATGTATATGACCTTTAGGTTATATTTTTGATGTCAAATATAGTGCTCTTGTAAGTTTGAAGATTGGGGAGAGAAATGAATAGAAGAAGGATTTGCAAGTCTATGTGTGTATATGAGGGTAGTTTGGGTGTTATAAAGAGAGAAGACCATCATAAACTATGTAAGACATTAGATTAGAGGTGGAGATAAGTTTGGAGGTGATTCAGTTGGTTCTTGATCATCTAGGGGATTTTAGCCTCTTTGCTAGTTGGTGCTTGCTAAAGGTCAAGTGGGTTCTTGACTAAATTAAAGGGTGGGTGTTCCTTGATTAGTTGGTGATGATATAAATTGAAGAAATAAATTTATAGGATAGTAGTTCAAATCTTGTTTCAAGTGGGTTTCTCCCCCAAGAGTATTTCCAACATAGATCTTGTGTTATGTGTGTAATCATGCATTATCTATTTGTTTATTGATATAAACATCTTGAATGCTTTGTGAATAATTATATTGAATGCTTAAATGTTTGAAGGGTTTGTAAATTGAATTGGATTGTTTACCACCACTAATTCACCCCCTCTCATTCCTTTTTAATTCTAATAGTCATTTATTTGGATCATGTTTCACATACATAGACACATATTCACATACTTAGACTCAATTACACATGCTTCACTCCTAGGTAAGTCTAGGTATGCTTATTTTTCATTTATACTAGTCATTTAAATTTGATACATTTTTAGTATAAAGTGGGTGAGGGGTGGGAAATATAATCACCTAAAAGTGGTATTTGGATGATAAGAGTGTTGCTTGAGAAAACCTATTCCTAACTTAGCCCTAGACCTCTTCAAGATCCTTTATCACACTTTTATAACCATTATGCAGACCATAGACATATTTTATGAGCTTAAACATAGTCCCATAATAACATTACCAGATCCCAAACTAGTGTGCCTAATAGTCTTCTAGTTGGACACTAGCACCACATTAAGAACATTAGAGCCACATGGCACTAGTGTCCCTAATTTGGCACTAGTGTCCCTTGCCTAACTCTCTTGAATGAACATATTCTCAAATGTGTTCCCCTCCTAATGCCAACCTAAGTATATTTTATTATCTACATAAGCTATGAATCCCTATAAATATAAGACCATTTGAACTCTATCCACTAGATAGAAAATAGATGTAAAAGCCTATCCAAATAAGAAACAAATTGAGAAAAGGTAAGGTATTTGATATATATTCTACCTTACTTCTACATACTACCATCTTTAGCTACCCTAAGTCCATATTTCAAAGATTTTAAATCTCAAACACACTCAAATCATTCAAAAAAATCTCATTCTAGTCTTAAATTTCTCTTGCATCAAACATTAGGTGGGAAAACTACATCAAACTTGATCCCTCCTTGAAGTATTGGTATGTAGTCAAATATCCTCATAGTGGGGTGTTGAAGATGTCCATCCTATCATACTATTAAACTAAAATTTTAATATCATGCCATACTTGAAAGGAGGATTAGGGTTTGCATACTAAATGATATTTTATAAGCATAATATAGAGTTCCAAATTTCATGCATGCATGAATAGAACCCAAAAAAACATGCACAAGTGCTCCCGAAAAAGAAGAACAATCCTGCAAACAAGAATCTAACACCATTTTTAGGATACTAGAGAAGAATGACACTACTATGCATGTGGGGCTATATTATCCAATGATGAATCAAATCCTAGGACCATGTTGATGACACATACACCTATCCAAAAACTAATTTTCAAAACCCATATCTTCTATGATAGTCACTTTCTAGATAAGTCTCTATTTATGCATATCTATTACTATTTTTAGAAATTCAAAAAAAGTCAAGATCCATAACAAATCGGTGGTTACTTATTACATATTGTTTAACTAATTTAGACATCTAAAATTTTAATCAAACATAGGATTTATATAAGTAAACCATATAAGGTTAAATTACTGAACATAAAGATAAAAAAGGTATAAACCCTAAGATAGAGGGTTAGGGTTTTATTAGTATTCAAAGTAAGACAAATTTACCAAATGTTTTAACATTTTATTAATTAGTGTATGCAAATATTATTTTTTTAAATAGATAAATATAGTAAATCAAGATAAAAATATGCAATAAATATATCCATTGATTTATTACAGAATTGACCAATTTTCACCTTTCTAAAAATAGAAATAAATAATGTAAACAAGAACTTAGCTAGAAAATGATTATGATAGATGATCTAGAGGTTTAAAGTTGAGACATAAGTAGGTATAAGTGTCAAAAATAAGATTACGGTGTCAAAACTCCTCATGAATAGTATCGTGCTAATTGGATAGTAGTGCCATGTTTCAATAGTGTCCCTATTTTAGCAATAGTGTCCTTTATGCAAGATTATTCTGAGCTTTTAGGTTTACCTGTGTTTAGATATGTAAGGCTTATTCCTATGTGAATGAGTTATGAAACCCTATATATGGCCTATTTTGAATGATTTTATGAGCAAACCTTAATCCTCTATATTGTTAGGGCATCCAATTGATATAAGTAGAAAAGTGGGTTTGTTAGTAGGGTAGGCTCCACATCCTCAACACACCATTGTGATGAGAGTTACCTACATAAAAATACTATGAATAGGGATCAAGACCAATTTAGTTATCCCCTCCTAAATGTTGGTATAAGTGAAAGTGAATCTAGTATGATGGTTGAATTAAGTGATTTGAATGTGATTGAGAATAGAAATCTAAGTAATCTAATCTTAGGAATGTTGTAAATGGTAATATGTAGAAGTAGGGTAGAATAGATATTGATAACCTTAATTAGGAATAACTTGTTCGAAGTTTATATATTTAATCTGGATATGATTTCCATCTAGTGGGTAGTGTTGTAGGCTAAAATTACACCCGTTTAAGAGAGTTTTTTATGCTCTCTCACTCCTGGCTACAATATTGGAACCACCTCAGGTTGTGGGTATCTTGTAATGAGGTTGAACCTCTAGGATTTATAATGAGGATAGCTCCTCAGATTATTCACTTCAACTTGTTTCCCCACACTAAATTTTTATACTGACTAAGGAAAAGGGAGAGAAGGATAACATGAAAGGGAAATCTAAGCTAAGGATGGTGATGCACTAAAATATGAAATGATCCACTTTCAACCTGGAAACCTTAACAAATGCTAATGAACCTAACCAAAACAAAAACTAATCTAATCCAATCTTAAGGTCACAAGCATAAGTATTTTGTGTGGAGGTCGAAGGGAAACCTTACAATTTGAAAGACAAATAAATAGGTCTATATGAGACACTATAAATTGGTTATACTTCAAGAAAGGGACCAATGTATAACAATTCACACAACCTACAAGGAACCAAAATAATTAAGGTAAGATACATAGAGAATATCCATATGATGAAAATGGAGATACATCTACAAGTTAAACTCTAATAATGTATACTTGACTTCAAATGTGTGCCCCTCCTAATGCCAACCTAAGTATATTTTATTATTTGCATAAGCTATGAATCCCTATAAATACAAGATAATTTGAAATCTATCCACTAGATACAAAATAGATGTAAAATCCTATCCAAATAACAAACAAATATATAAAAATTACGGTATTTGATCTCTATTCTACCTTACTTCTACATACTACCATTTATAGCTATCCTAAGTCCATTTTTCAAATATTTTAAATCTCAAACACACTCAAACCATTCAATAACAATCTCGTTCTAGTCTTAAGTTTAACTTGCGTCAAACATTAGGTGGGAAAACTAGATCAAACTTGATCCCTCCTCAAAGTATTGGTATTGTTGGGAGAGGTGGAAGATAAATCCAAGAACAAACACACCTGTTCTAATTCCACCTGTTAGGATCTTGCTCCTCAAAAAGAGCACAGTATGATTACCAAATATAAGCAATTAAATATGCAGAAATAACCAGAAACACAAGTAACTAGAATTCACCAATAGCACAGAATATGAGAGACAATACACTATCTTGTATTAACACTATACTGAAAAGAATACAACAAAGAGCCGCCACACTCTTTCACCTTACAGAGGATCACCACACCTCAAGTGTACAGTAATTCTTCTCACACACACTCTCCTACACAAAAACGGTCCCAACAACAAACTCACACATAGAATTGGTGTTCACCTCACCAACCAGTCAGTAATAACCTTACCGGTACACCAAGCACTCTATAGCACTTCAAGCTGATCTCTCATGAACCTGCAACCTACAATTCAAAGACCAAACTTACATGTAGATCCCCAATGAGCTTGCAACAACCTGCAACTCATAGATCTTACAACTAGAAGGAACTCTTCCTTTCTATCTCATACATATACAATACATGCCAATGGGTCTATAAATAGATCCCTAACTCAAACAATAACTTAGACTCTTAATTTAGACAATTGTCCTCGCAGCCCAAGACTCTAACTGGTCTCAACATGCAAACTCTTCATTCACTTAACTAACTATCCGTGAAACGAGCAGTTCTGGAACACACAGGCGACCGACGTCGGTCCCTGCTTGTCTGGTTCTGCCGACGTTAGCCGACTTCCTACCATTGCCGGTGGCATTCTGCACTGGTCTCTGCTGACGTTGGTCCTACTGCCGACGTCGATTCTCCTGGATCTCAACAACCATTGTTCCACAGTTTGCAAAGGGTTGAAGCTTTTAGCTCCACAACCTAACAATCTCCCACTTGGAGATAAATATCTGCAACCTTTACATATACCTGTACACCATCTAGTTTGTTCCCTTGGCTATGTATCCATCTTCAAAATCACCCTTGAAGACCAACCACCATGAAATCCATGGTGCAAAACCTGTTATCCAAATCACCTGCCACATCCACATCTACAACCATGTAGAAATAAACCTGAACCTGCATAGCATGTGCACCTGCTACTAGCCCCTGTAAGAATCCACTGAACTACCCTCCAATGGTTCTCTCCCGAATTGGCTCCTAACTTGTGACAACTCCCACTGCTTGGGAAAACACAGGTTTAGTACATACCATGCACTCAACCTCATTATGTGAATCAAGACACCTGTTCATAGAACTGTCCAACAATCGGCGTACTAACCAGTTTCACACAATCATCCTGAAACAAAGTCAACACATGACCTTCCATGTCTCTAGAACACACTCTTGCCAAAGAATCTTGTTGCTCCCAGATTCTCCATGACATCCACCTGAACTATCTTTACCTTTAGTTCATCAATACCTATATATGTAACCCTACAACAAGCACATCATACAGAAAATAGGATAGTGTAGCTAATACTATCCAACCTGGTAAAGAGAAACACAATGAACAAACCTCCATTGCCCTGCAGCTAATACAAGATCATATACCCTGATCTTCCATCTCACGTATCCATTTCCACTCTTCTTTATCCTTAACATCCATTCGTCTCTCAGTGCTTACTTCTAGCTGGCAACACTACTCAAAACCCCTGTTTGGTTCTCCTCCAAGGAATCACATCCTCATCCATGCCTAGCTCCCACTATTTCCTGGATCTACCTGTTTTGCTTCTTTAACAACTTCCTAGTCGTATGCCATAAGTGAGAAACAAGTAGTGTAAAGAAGGGAAATGACGAATTTAAGAACTTACTTACACCTTCAGTCCTCCATATGGGCGCTTGAGACTCCATGACAGCTGCTATCCACCCAAAATTTGTCTCAGCGACTGATGCCGATCACATCTCAGTCTACAGACGACTGATGTCGGTTCCCTGTGACTGCCTCCCTGCCGACGTCGATTTCCCCTAGCCGACTCCGGTCTCTGTCTACCCCGAGTCACCGACGTCGGGCTGCACATAGCCGGCGTCGGTCCTTGTCTAGACACCGACGCCAGTTTTCCTGCCGACGTCGGTCTCTATGTTTTTATTGTGAGACCTGACTTTTTCCTGTGAGCTCCTTTTAGATCAAACCCTTGTCCAAATCACCCTTGCTCTGCTCAGAATTCCTCTGCATCTTGTGCTGAACTCTATCCATCACTTTCTCCTTGAAAACCAAGGCTTTCCTGTTCTTGTCACTAACATCGAATTCCTCAAGAAACCTCACCTTCTTCTTCTGCATATAGAAACCATGATCCATGCCTTCCAAATTTGAAAGCATACTATTTGACTCAAGAACCAACATCTCCTTCTTATCTATGTGACCAAGCCTATTAAGCCACATCTCTGAATCTACAGCTGAAGTAGATAACCCAGAAAGAGAATCAGTAAAACAAGTAGATAGATAAAGCGTACCTACTTTCTTACCTCTAGCTACAACTAGTGTACCCTTGGTAACCTTCCAAGAGTCCACTGTGAGAGTTACTGTGCAACCCTCTTCACCTAAACTTCTAATAGAAATCAGATTCCGCTTCAGAACTGGGACGTGCATGACCTCCTTTAACACCCATGTGTTACCTGTCTATAGTTTCAGCTTTACTTTGCCTTTGCCAACAATTTGATAAGGCTTACCATCCCCTACACAAATTTCTCCAAAATCTCCCTGGACATACTCATGAAAAAATTCCTTATGTGGAGATGCATGAAAAGAGGCACCAGAATCTAATACCCAAGATTCTACTTTATCCAAAGAACATACCAGAGCATCCTGTGCAACGTAACCTACAACATCTACTTCTTCTCCATGTTCTTCATGCTGATCTGTACCCAATCTGCAATATCTCTTTAAGTGTCCTTGCTTTCCACATTTCCAACAGGTTATTCTGCCATACCTGGACTTGGATCTCTTGCCCATCTTCGACCTTGATCTCCCACGCTCTATCTTCTCTCTTGGCCTTCCTCTTCCTTCAACACTCAAAGCATCTCCAGATGATTCCCCTGTGCTTTTCCTGTGTATCTCTTCGTTCAAGATCACACTCACAATATCATCCACTTTTAAGACTTTTGAAGGAGACACAGTATTAGAAAATGCCATTACCAAACCTTCCCAACTTTCAGGTAATGAACACAAGATTAAGAGAGCTCTTATTTCATCATCAAATACAATATTGACTGAACTTAATTAGTTTACTAAACCATGGAAATCACTAAGATGGCTATGAACAGATCCACCTTCCAACATTTGCAAATTAAATAAACGCTTCATAAGAAATACCTTATTAGAAGCCGAGGGTTTTTCATACAAATTTGCCAAAGATTTCATCAACTCCACTGTTGTCTTACACTGTGATAAGCTGGAAATCACAGATGATTCAAGACTCAATCTAACAGATCCTAGAGCCTTCTGATCAAGAACCTCCCATTCTTCATCTTTCATATCCAAGGGTTTGCTAGCAACCCCACCCAACGGTAAGTACAAGTCTTTCTGATACAGATAGTCCTCAATCTGCATCCTCCATAATTGGTAGTTCTTGCCATTAAACTTTTCCATTCGTAGTTGACTATTTTCTGCCATTGCTCAACTCCCACTCAAATAGAAACCCTGTGAGTAACTTGTAATCAAAACACACTACCCAGATCTACACCAATCTGTTAGTATCCCAACCTAAAGCTCTGATACCACTTGTTGGGAGAGGTGGAAGATAAATCCAAGAACAAACACACCTGTTCTAATTCCACCTATTAGGATCTTGCTCCTCAGAAAGAGCATAGTATGATTACCAA
Organism: Torreya grandis; assembly: GCA_037957365.1. Classification (NCBI taxonomy): domain Eukaryota; kingdom Viridiplantae; phylum Streptophyta; class Pinopsida; order Cupressales; family Taxaceae; genus Torreya; species Torreya grandis. The sequence continues at coordinate 2,473,132 of JARHVA010002439.1, forward strand.
ATATAAGCAATTGAATATGCATAAATAACTAGAAACACAAGTAACTAGAATTCACAAATAGCACAGAATATGAGAGACAATACACTATCTTGTATTAACACTATACTGAAAAGAATACAACAAAGAGCCGCCACACTCTTTCACCTTACAGAGGATCGCCACACCTCAAGTGTACAGTAATTCTTCTCACACACACTCTCCTACACAAAAATGGTCCCAACAACCAAATCACACATAGAATTGGTGTTCACCTCACCAACCAGTCAGTAATAACCCTCCTGATACACCAAGCACTCTATAGCACTTCAAGCTGATCTCTCATGAACCTGCAACCTGCAATTTAAAGACCAAACTTACATGTAGATCCCTAATGAGCTTGCAACAACCTGCAACTCACAGATCTTACAACTAGAAGGAACTCTTCCTTTCTATCTCATACATATACAATACATGCCAATGGGTCTATAAATAGATCCCTAACTCAAACAATAACTTAGACTCTTAATTTAGACAATTGTCCTCGTAGCCCAAGACTCTAACTGGTCTCAACATGCAAACTCTTCGTTCACTTAACTAATTGTCTGTGAAACGAGTAGTTCTGGAACACACAGGCGACCGACGTCGGTCCCTGCTTGTCTAGTTCTGCCGATGTCGGCCGACTTCCTGCCATTGCCGGTGGCCTTCTACACTAGTCTCTGCCGACGTCGGTCCTGCTGCTGACACTAGTTCTCCTAGATCTCAGCAACCATTGTTCCATAGTTTGCAAAGGGTTGAAGCTTTTAGCTCCACAACCTAACAGGTATGTAGTCAAATATCCTCATAGTGGGGTGTTGAGGAAGTCCATCCTATCATACTATTGAACTAAAATTTTAATATCATGCCATACTTGAAAGGAGGATTAGGGTTTATATACTAAATTATATTTTCTAAGCATAATATAGAGTTTCAAATTTCATGCATGCATGAATAGAACCCAAAACCATAGGCATAAGTGCTCCTAAAAAAGAACAATCCTGTAAAGAAGACTCTAACACCATTTTGAGGATACTAGAGAAGCATGACACTACTATCCATATGGGGCACTACTTTCCAATGATGAATCAGATCCTAGGACCATGTTGATGACACACATAACTATCTAAAACCTAATTTTCAAAACCCGTATCTTTTATTATAGTCACTCTCAAGATAAGTCTCTATTTATGCATATCTATTACTATTTTTAGAAATTAAAAAAAAAATCAAGATCCAAAACATATCTGTGGTTACTTATTACACATTATTTAACTAATTTAGACATCTAAAACTTCAATCAAACATAGGATTTACATAACTAAACCATAAAATGTTAAATTACTGAGCATAAAGTTAAAAAAGATACAAACCCTAAGAGCAAGGGTTAGGGTTTTATTAGTATTCAAAGTAAGAAAACTTTATCAAATGTTTTAACATTTTATTAATTAGTGTATGAAAATAGTATTTTGTTAAATAGATGAGTATAGTAAATCAATATATAAATATGTAATAAATATATCCATTGATATTATAGAATTGACCAATTTTTACCTTTCTAAAAATAGAAATAAATAATGTAGATGACAACTAAGCTAGAAAATGATTATGATAGATGATCTAGAGGTTGAAAATTGAGACATAAGTAGGTCTAAGTGTCAAAAATAGGATTACGGTGTAAAAACCCCTCCTACATAGTATCACCCTAATTGGATAGTAGTGCCATGTTTCACTAGTGTCCCTATTTTAGAAATAGTGTCCTTTACGCAAGATTATTTTGAGCTTTTGGGCTTACCTGTGTTTAGATATGTAAGGATTATTTCTATGTGAATGAGTTATGACACCCTATATATGGCCTATTTTGAAAGATTTTATGAGAAAAACTTAATCCTCCATATTGTTAGGGCATCCAATTGATATAAGTAGAAGAGTGTGTTTGTTAGTAGGGTAGGATGATCATCCTTAACACCCATTGTGATGAGAGTTGCCTACATACCAATACTATGAAGAGGGATCAAGACCAATTTAGTTATCCACACCTAAGTGTTGGTATAAGTGAAAGTGAATCTAGTATGATGGTTGAATTAAGTGATTTGAATGTGATTGAGAATAGAAATATGAGTAATCTAAACTTATGAATGTTGTAGATGGTTATAAGTAGAAGTAGGGTAGAATAGAGATTGATAACCTTAATTAGGAATAACTTATTCCAAGGTTGAATATTTAATTTGGATATGATTTTCATCTAGTGGTTAGTGTTGTAGGCTAAAATTACACCCTTTTGGGAGAGTTTTTTAGGCTCTCTCACTCTTAGCTTCAATATTGGAACCACCTCAGGCTGTGGGTATCTTGTAATTAGGTTGGACCTCTAGGATTTTTTATGAGGATAACTCCTTAGATGATTCACTTCAACTTGTTTCCCCACACTAAATTTTACTACTAAGGAAAAGGGAAAGACAGATAACATGAAAGGGAAATATAAGCTAAGGTGGTGATGCACTAAAATATGAAATGATCCACTTTCAACCTGGAAACCTTAACAAATGCTAATGAACCTAACCAAGACACAAACTAATCTAATCCTATCTTAAGGTCACAAGCATAAGTATTTTGTGTGGAGGTCAAAGGGAAACCTTAAAACTTGAAAGACAAATAAATAGGTTTATATGAGACACTATAACTTGGTGACACTTCAAGAAAGGGACCAATGTCTAACACTTGACACAACCTACAAGGAACCAAAAGAATTAAAGTAAGATGCATAGAGAATCTCTAGATGATGAAAAGGGACATACATCTACAAGTTAAAATCCAATAATGTATACTTGACTTCAAATCTGTGCCCCTCCTATTGCCAACCTAAGTATATTTTATTATTTGTATAAGCTATGAATCCCTATAAATACAAGACCATTTGAACTCTATCCACTAGATACAAAATAGATGTAAAAGCCAATCCAAATATGAAACAAATTGAGAAAAATTAATGTATTTTATCTCTATTATACCTTACTTCTACATATTACCATCTATAGCTACCCTAAGTCCATATTTCAAAGATTTTAAATCTCAAACACACTCAGACCTTTCAAGAAAAATCTCATTCTAGTGTTAACTTCTCTTGCATTAAGCATTAGGTGGGAAAACTACATCAGACTTGATCCCTCCTCGAAGTATTGGTATGTAGTCAAATATCCTCATAGTGGGGTGTTGAGGATGTCCATCCTATCATACTATTGAACTAAAATTTTAATATCATGCCATACTTGAAAGGAGGATTAAGGTTTACATACTAAATGATATTTTCTAAGCATAATATAGAGTTCTAAATTTCATGCACACATGAATATAACCCAAAAAAATAGGCATAAGTGCTCCCAAAAAAGAAGAACAATCCTACAAAGAAGACTCTAACACCATTTTGAGGATACTAGAAAAGCATGACACTACTATGCATGCAGGGCTCTACTATCTAATGATGAATCAGATCTTAGGACCATGTTGATGACACACAGACCTATCCAAAACCTAATTTTCAAAACCCATATCTTCTATGATAGTCACTTTCTAGATAAGTCTCTATTTATGCATATCTATTACTATTTTTAGAAATTCAAAAAAAGTCAAGATCCATAGTAAATCAGTGGTTAGTTATTACATATTATTTAACTAATTCAGACATCTAAAACTTCAATCAAACATAATATTTACATAACTAAGCCATAAAATTTTAAATTACTGAGCATAAAGATAAAAAAGATACAAACCCTAAGAGCAAGGGTTAGGGTTTTATTAGTATTCAAAGTACGACAACGTAACCAAATGTTTTAACATTTTATTAATTTGTGTATGCAAATAATATTTTGTTAAATAGATAAGTATATTAAATCAAGATATAAATATGTAATAAATATATCCATTGATTTATTACAAAATTGACCAATTTTGACCTTTCTAAACATAGAAATAAATAATGTAAATGAGAACTTAGCTAGAAAATGATTATGATAGATGATCTAGATGTTGAAAATTGATACATAAGTAGGTCTAAGTGTCAAAAATAGGATTATGGTGTCAAACCCCTTCTGAATAGTATCACCCTAATTGGATAGTAGTGCTATGTCTCACTAGTGCCCCTATTTTAGCAATAGTGTCCTTTATGCAAGATTATTTTGAGCTTTTTGGTTTACCTTTGTTTAGATATGTATGGATTATTTCTATGTGAATGAGTTATGAAACCCTATATATGGCCTATTTTGAATGATTTTATGAGCAAACCTTAATCCTCCATATTTTTAGGGAATCCAATTGATATAAGTAGAAAAGTGTGTTTATTAGTAGGGTAGGCTAGACATCCTCAACACCCCATTGTGATGAGAGTTGCCTACATACAAGAGAGATCAAGACCAATTTAGTTATCCCCACCTAAGTGTTGGTATAAGTGAAAGTGAATCTAGTATGATGGTTGAATTGAGTGATTTGAATGTGATTGAGAATAAAAATCTAAGTAATCTAAACTTAGGAATGTTGTAGATGGTAATATGCAAAAGTAGGGTAGAATAGAGATTGATAACCTTAATCAGGAATAACTTGTTCCAAGTTTGAATATTTAATTTGGATAAGATTTCCATCTATTTGTTAATGTTGGAGGCTAAAATTACACCCTTTTGGGAGAGTTTTTAAGGCTCTCTCACTCTTAGCTACAATATTGGAACCACCTCAGGCTGTGGGTATCTTGTAATGAGGTTGAACCTATAGGATTTTTAATGAGGCTAGATCCTTAGATGTTTCCCCACACTAAATTTTACTAATGACTAAGGAAAAGGGAGAGAAGGATAACATGAAAGGGAAATCTAAGATAAGGATGGTGATGCACAAAAATATGAAATGATCCACTTTCAACCTTGAAACCTTAACAAATGATAATGAACCTAACAAAGACACAAACTAATCTAATCCTATCTCAAGGTCACAAGCATAAGTATTTTGTGTGGAGGTCAAAGGGAAACCTTACAATTTGAAAGACAAATAAATAGGTCTATATGAGACACTATAAATTGGTGACACTTCAAGAAAGGGACCAATGTCTAACACTTCACACAACCTATAAGGAACCAAAAGAATTAAAGTAAGATACATAGAGAATCTCTAGATGATGAAAAGAGACATACATCTACAAGCTAAACTCCAATAATGTATGCTTGAATTAAAACCAAAATCATAAAATTCATCTCATTACTTCAAGAGAGTGTTAAAGGCAATTTTGATATAGTAACTATATCATCAGTCGAGATATATCTTTTTTAGGCTAAAAAACTATATATATAACAAAAAAGGATGAGATAAGGTGGGAATTTCATGAGAAAATGGAGAGAGGGGTCATAAATGGTTACAACCACCAATATGTCCTTGATATCTTTTGCATTCAGAGCATGTAACTATCTTGACCATGAAATGAACTATCTAAGATCACCATAAATCTCCTTGAGTTCCTCATTTATTTACAAACATGCCAAAAGATAAGAACTTCTCTAAGAGAATATTTAATGCTTGAGTTACCTTTTATAATCACCTAGTCTTCACCTTTCATTCCCACACCATCTTCCACTTGTCTTGCATGTATAAGGAAAAAAACCCCGTAACATTGAATTTGGACTGAGCCATGCTGCTTTTACATTGAACATCTATTTTTTAGAGATGATGGCCATGTCATAGGATGAGGACCTCTCCTTTAATTTCACCTACCAGTTCTTACCTTAAAACCTAGACAAGATCTTTCCTATATATGGAAAACAAATCTAAGGACATTGGTTTTCTTGTATCCATTTATGTCAATGTATGTCCATTTAAATACAAATGACTACTTGCAGGGGTTTAGATTTTGACATTTTCAGGCATATCACGGAATATTTGAATTATAATAGTTATTTATTGAGCTTTAACTTTGACACTGGTGTGAACATCATGTTTCCTTTAGACACTTTCATATGGGCCTTTGCTTTTGGGATGTCTTCCTCTGGATAATTTACTTTAAATTTTTCTATAAACTCATTTCCAAAGGAATTAAACTTTGGACTTTCTAAGAAAGACCCTTTGGATTTATTTGATTTATCCATCTCTTCGAAAGAAAATGTCTTTGGGACTTTTGCAAAGGTCCACTTATTTGAAAGATAGCCTTTGAAAATGCTACATAAGATACTTTGGCATGTAAATGACTCTTCGACAAAGTGTTTTGGCCCTTTGCTTTGAAAGTGTCCTTTGAAACTTGAAAAAATTCCCCTTTTCACTGAGAAAAGTGCCCTTCAAATTTTTTGTTTGGGCAATTCTTCCCAAAAGAATTCCTTCCAAAGGAATTCCTCCATAATTTTTTCCCTTAGTTTTTTTGAAAATGTCCTTTTCTTCGGGACAAGTTTTTATAGAAACTTGTCTTCAAAAAAATTGTCTTAGATAATTTTTTGGAAGGAAATGTTTCTTTTACTTTAAAATTACTTTGGCCTTTTACTTCAGCGTAATTCTTTTGGACTTTATTTTTCTACTTTCCCTTTGGAAATGCCTTTCAAAAAAAATGCAAGTGCCCTTTAACCTTTTTGAAAGTAGTCCCTTTACTTATTCGTTTTAGCACATTTTTTCCAAAAAATATATCCTTCATAAATTTTGAAAATGTCTTGTCTGAAATAAAAGTACCCGTGATAAACCTTAAAGTGGACCATTTCCTTGAGAAAAGTACTGTTTGAGAAAAGTGTATAGGACACTCTACTATAGAAGAATTTATTTGGGAATTTTGAAAAGGACCATTTTATTGAAGAGTTACCCTTTGGGAAAATTGCCCTAGACAATTTTCCTGAAAGAAAAGGTCTTTGTTTTTTACTTCAAACATTTTTTCTGAAAGAAATATCCCTTTAGAAAATTTTTCTCAAACAATTTGTCTGAAAGAATTCAAAACTTAGCCAAAAAGGTCTCAAAAGAAAAAAAACACAACCCAAAAAAGGTCTTGAAATAATGAACAAGTAAAAACTTAATTGAATAAAAGATTTTACACTTAGCTTCTACCTTACAGGCTTATCCTTGAACACTACTATTGGATCCTTAGAAAACCTTGATTGGATCCTCTCTATTTACAAATTTTGGATCCATTTCTAAGTATTTGATACACCGTGTCATCAAAAAATGAAAGAGATTTATATGTGGGCCAAAAATGGCCAACATCTTTGGTGGCTCATAGGGGTTACATGCCTATCAATGTAAGAGAACATAGACCATGTTGTCTTATCTAGTTCATTGGGAATGGAATCATTAGCCTCTAAAACTGATATGGTCTTAAACTAGATACAAGGTTGACCCCTTTTAGAACCTCCTCTTGAAGTAACAAGGACACCAAGAATAAAATAAACACTATGCCTAAAGAACTTCGAGAAGGGAAACACACAATTGAAAAGATGTGCACAAGGAACTTAGGGAAGGGAAACACACAATTGAAAAGATGTGCACAAGGAACTTAGGGAAGGGAAACACATAAAATATACTCTAATATATACAAGGATACAACTTAAAATTACTTTACTCCTAGGTAAAATGGGAAACTTTTACCATCATTGATTTGTAATGGATAAGGATGAGAGGCACCCTTCTTTTGTGAGCTCATGTTAGGTGGACTAGGATGCCTAATTTTTGACTCTTTTGGATTTATCCCTAATGGATGAAGCAAGACAAACATGTATCCAATGTAGATAAATTATCTTATTGGCTCAAGACTTGATTGATGTTGCTCATCACTCTTGAGAAATCCTTGCATGAAGGCTTCATCCAAGTTATTGGGAGCAACTGCATTTTGTTCACATGGTGGCTCAAAAAGACCATATTATTCCACCTTTTTCTTTTGAAAATTAGGATTGATCATGCTTATATCAGCATTCTCATAGTTTTCTAGAATAAGGACATGTCTCTTAGCCACCTCAAACTCTTTGGTTATGGCATTGAACTGCTACAACAACTCTTCAGGCTCTTCACTGGTATGTTTCTCAAATTGTATTAATTAAGAACTTGAGATCTCTCCTTCGTCAAACTCACTTAATATTTTATCTTGTTTTTCAATTTGAAATGAGGGTTGATTTTACCAACTAAGGTCTAAAACATCACACTTGTCTTCCTCTAGTTCCAACATATCAGGGCTATATTTAATTGACACCTCATTTTGAAGTGGACTAATCTCTAGTACCTAGTTTTGATCCTCCTTTTCATTTATGTAGAATATAATCAAGGCCTTCCCTATATTTAGCTTGATAATTGTCCCATCTAGGATCTAGTTAATTAGTGTTAAAGCCATGCTAAGAAGGCTAGTCCAAACCTAATTTTCCCCCTCTAAATGAAGGGGCTTCCTATCAAGATTTCCTCCTCATACACACTTACCTCATCTTCTCAAGACTCACTTGAGACTAAAAACTCTTCCTTTATTCTTTGTAAAGTAGGATCCTTCTCTAAGAGGTATATGGTGGAAGGGTGAAACATTTCACCTTGTTTGTAGCTTGAGAGAGTGTCTTTCTAACTAGGTGCTTTGAGTGGTCCCTTTGGTGGCTCTTGAGGGAGGGAGAAAGAGTCTCGTAACCTTCGTAGGGTAAACTCATTGAGTTGAGCTAACACCTCTTTTTATTCTATTAAACCATTAACTCCTCTTGAACTAGTTCTTGGACCACCATAACTAACACCTCTTTCTTCTTCTCTATGCCTTTCTGAACCAATTTCCATGATGGAAATGTGTAGGGAACAACCACATTTTCTTAGTTTTTAATGAGTATAGGAGAGGGTGGTTTCACAAGAGAGGGCATGACATAATTAGGGTCAAAGGATTAGGAGAAGATCTATGGTTAGGTGGTTTCAAAATATTGAGTGGTAATGGGCATAGGGGTAGGAGAGGATAAATGTTTTGATTTGGCTTTGACATAATCATCTTCTTAATGAGTCAACATATCCTATATTGAGAGTATCCATTACTTCATCTCTTGCTTCTTAATGTGTGGATAATCACCTTCTTTAATGGATGCCCACACACTCCAAAACCTATGCAAGAATCTCCTTATCCCCTCCATGGCATGAATGCAGAATTCTTGTCCAAGTCCAACATCCTTATTGATTTTCATGATTGTTCTCCCTTGGTCTAGTATTTCTTCTCTGATTCTTTACAAGGATGGACCTTGAAAAGGTTGACTATGGGGCTGATTTGGAACCTTTGGAGGCTAAGATTGATGCTCTTAGAGGGGAGAGGACAAATAAGACTGATTTCACTAAGTCTGTTGATCTTCATAAGATATCAACACAATTTAAAAAATTTGGATTATGTTTCTCAACCACACCTTAATGTCTCTCACAAACATCCCATTGTTGATCCTCACAAACTAACCACCTATTCTTGAGCAACTAAAGAGAAATCTTTGCCTCTTGTAAAACATGAATATGGATTACTAAATAAAGTTATAGACCGCTACCAATATCCCTTATGAACTAAATATAATGTAATAATTATTACTTGAATCTTGACAATGATGTAATATGATAAACATAGTCTTGAAAAGGGGAATTAGTGGTCTGATTCAAATGCAAAAGAGACTGATCTTGGTCATATGCAAGAGTGGGAAAAGAGTAAAGGTCATAATAGGGTTGATAGGTTGTCTGAGGGTCACTTGGGGGGAACACATAAACATTATTAGCTTGATAAGTGTGATGTAGAGGTAGAGAATAAGCATGTTGATCAAAAGATGGTTGATTATACATGACAAATAATGATGATTAGGAACTTGGGCTGCTCATACTAGTTGATGAATACTTAGAGTCACCATTGGTGTTTACACACATGCCTCCAAAGGCTAATTGGATGAAGAGAACACCAAAACTCTTAACTTAGTGAATAACATAGTCCCATCGGGCATGTTAGAAACTATTGTAGGCTGAAATTACACCCTTGTGGGATATTTTTTTAGTATCTCTCACTCTCAACTATAATATTGGAACTACCTTAGACAGTGGGTATCCTATAATGAGGTTAAACCTCTTGGGTTTTTAATGAGGCTATCTCCTTAGATGCTTCACTTTAACTTGTTTCCCCACACTAAAATATACTACTGACCAGGGAAAAGGGAGAGAAGGATAAATTGAAAATGAAATCTAAGCTAAGGATGGTGGTACACTAGAATATGAAATGATACACTTTTAGCCTAAAAACCTTAAAAAGACAACACTTGGAGGAGGAGCGATGGCAGCGGGTAAGGGCTCCAGGAGTCTGTTGCTAGTGGAGACATCCACTGTTGGATGGTCTCTTTCTAGTGGAAGTTCACAGGAGAAGGTGAAGGAGGCATTTTATGTGGGCGAGTGAGCTAAGATCAATAAAGTCAATGACTATCTTCCAAGTAGTTAGGATAGGTTTGTGTTAGTTATCCCCTCAAAAAATATTAAGGAAGATGTGGAATACTTGGCTTCACATGCTTTAATATGTAAGTTTTTTAGAATACACATATCCCTGTCAGCCCTGAAAGCCTAAATTCTCTATTCATGGCAGGTTGAAGGAGATTTTGACATCATGCTAGCTGGTAACAGCTATTTCATGGTAAATTTCTCTTGCATTTCTTATAAGAATTATATTTTTGAGGGAGGTCCTTATTTTTATGATCGTATTGGTATTTTCATAAAACCTTGACATGTGGGGTTTAACTCTATTAAGGATCTTCCATCACAGGTTCCAGTGCGGGTCTACCTATGGAGACTACCTCTAGAGTTCTAGCATGAGGATATCCTATGGTAGATTGTTGCCATGATTAGAACACCAACAACAATTGCTCACCAATCTCTGGACAAGAAGGTCATCTCTTATTCCCACACCTGTGTTGATATTGACATAAACAACCCTTTGCTAGATTTTATGGAAATTTGTTTGGGCTCCTCATCTTAGATCTAAAAAATAGATTATGAATCCATCCCCTTCTAGTGTCAAATCTACCATGTGTATGTACATCTTCACCACCAATGCCCTCATGCATCCAAAGGTGCTGGTATTCCTGAGGGATCATCTGGTCCATGGACTACCAATGCATGTATGAGGAATGGACAACCTAATCTTTTTAGTAATAAGAACTGTTAGCCTGATAGTACTACAAAAGGGAAAACCCATTTGAATACTCCCAATTTAGATCAAGGCCCATCCAATTCTACTAGACTGGACAGAGATGGTTTTACCATAGTTTAATGTCATGCTAGGGGATGAGGTCGGAAGCCCTCACATCTATATTGGCAAGGAGATGCTGGTTTCATTCATTTTGAAGCTCTTGATAATATGGTCATAGAAGAGGGCACTCCTATAGTGGAGTAGTGTGGGACTTTAGATTTGGAAGGGAAGAGCTATATCCCTAATGGTTCCCAAGATATTGTCATTCAAGAGATTCTAGAGGATGCTCTCGACCCAGAGTCTAAGGCCCTTGTGGTTTTACCTACTTCACAGGACAAGGATGTACATTAGGTAGATTTGGTTAAAGATGTGGGCATTCCTAGCAAAGACAAGGGACCATTTCTTGCTCTTGGATTAATGCAATGACCTTTTAAGAAGGTCTCTTTTTCCACTCCTTCCAAAGCAAGATGCAAGAAGGATCAAGATATAATTAAACTTACACGAGATTTACTGGTAGAGTCGGGGGTGGTGAAGACCTTGGATGAACACTCTCATCACTCTACTCAATGATTATTCTATCATGGAATGTGAGGGGGTTGGATAACATCCCCAAACAAAAGGCTATTCATAAGTTGGTGATAGATCATTCTCCTGATATTCTTTATATTCAGGAGACCAAACTCTTTATGGACTCCATGTTCACTTGTTGTCCTAATATTTGGTTTCTTGGCCAATGCCAGTGTGTTGGTGCCCTGGGGACCTCTGGTGGTCTTGTTATGTGCTGGGATCCTAGGAAATTTTTGCCAATCCACTGGCTATCCTGTATCTCGACCCTCTCAATGGTTGCTTCCTCCTTGGAGACTGGCAAGCTGATTTTGGTTACCAATTTATACACCCCTATTGATCTCCCAGGTCAACTCAAGCTCTAGGAGCACATCTGGTATGTCAAAAGCTGCCACCCTTTCTTACTTTGGATTGTAGCTGGGGATTTTAACTCTATTCTTAGTCTTGAGGAGAAGAGAGGTGGCTTAGCTCAACTGGGACCTTCTTCAAAGCTTCTTCAACAAAATATTAACTTTTTACATCTTTTAGATGTTAAACCCCTCAATAGACTTTTTACATGGAATAACAGAAGGATGGGGAATGCGGCCATCTCGAAATGCCTAGACAGGTTCCTTATCTCTTATTTTTGGCAATCTAGATCCATCTTTCTCTCTTGTAAAGTTCTTGACTAGTGGGGATCTAACCATTGGCCTATTAAGCTCTCTACTAGTCATATTGTTTCTCCCAAGAAGCCCCCTTTCAAGTTTCAGTTGATGTGGCTTCATGACTACTCCCTCCATGCCTTAATGGCACACTGGTGGAGGTAAGGAGGCCTGAATTATGGCACTGCTATGTTTTCTTTTTCTAAGAAGCTTTAGTATGTTAAAAGGAAATTGAAGTATTGGAACAACCACTGCTTTGGTAATCTCCACACCATGAAGAAGAGGGCTCAAGATCGGCTGCACACCATTACCAAGCAAATTCAAGACCTTGATTTGTCTGAAGCTCTTCGCTCTACTGAGTTTTAAGACTCTACAAATTTAGCTGAGTGGGATCTCTAAGAAGAAATATATTAGAAATAGAAGGCTCATGTAGACTGGCTCCAAGAAGGGGACAAGAACACAACTTTTTTCCATAACTCTATGCAGGATCAACGTAATAAGAGCTTCATCTCTTCCCTAATTAATTCAGATGGTATGTGCCTAACTTCCTCCCAAGATATATCTAGGGAAGCTATTTAGTTTTACTCTGCTCTCTTCTCAAATGATTTTCCTTCCTAGTGAGCTTGTAGAAGATACTATTTTATCTTGTATTCCCTCTATTGTCACATCAGAAATGAATGACTCCCTTATGTGGCCAATTAATAGGTCTGAATTGGAGGGGGTGGTCTATGGCATGAATAAAGGTAAGGCTCCAGGACCTGACAGATTTCCTATGGAATTCTTCCAGGAATTCTGGGATGTCATTAATTAGGATCTTTTATATGTGGTTTAGGAGTCTTACTCCAACAAAGAAATGCTTCAGGCTTTGAATGCTACTTTTCTTGTGCTTATTTTAAAGAGAGAACAGGCTAATCAGCTGGAATGTTTTAGGCCCATTGCTCTCTACAATGCAGTCTATAAAATTATCACTAAGCTCATTGTAGAGAGACTTAAAGTCTGCCTACCCATGGTTATCTCTGAGGAGCAAGGGGGTTTCATTGCAGGCAAGCAAATTTTGGATGGTGTGGTTATAGCATTAGAAGTTATTCATTCTATGAGTACTTCTCAAGAATGAGCAATGCTTATTAAGCTTGATATGGCTAAGGCATATGATAGAGTCAATTGGGGCTTCTTACACAAAGTTCTTCTGGCTTTTGTCTTCAATCAAGATTGGATCTGTTGGGTTCTCAGCTGTGTTACAACTCCTTTCTCTATCCTTATTAATGGTGCACCATTAGAGATTTTTGGAACTTCTAGAGGAATTCATCAAGGAGACCCACTCTCTCCCTATTTGTTTATCATTATGGTAGAGGGACTTGGGCAACTTATTAAGTTTTGGGTTTCTCAGCATATGCTTTAGGGATGGCATTGGGGGAATGGATTACCCACTTTGTCCCACCTCCAGTTCGTTGATGACACTTCCCTTATGGGGAGAGCTTAGATTCATGAAGCTGAAGCTTTTTGGCTCACCTTGGACACTTATTTGGTGGCTTTTGGGTAAAAAATTAATGACCATAAGTCCTCTATTATGTTTTTCAACACCCCTGAGCCTATCTAGTAGAGGATTATTGCTATCATGAGGTTTCAGATATAGTCTCTCCCCCTTACCTACTTCGGGGTCCCTATTGTGGTGGGAAGATAGCTGAGGCTCTTTTGGTAGAATGTGCTAGAAAAACTAAGACAAAAAGTTAATCACTAGACTCATAAGTGGCTCTTTACTGCTAGCAGGGTGACACTTCTATAATCAATGATTCAAGCCCTTCCCATTTATCACAGTATGGTTCAGGCTGCCCTGGGGTACTTCCTTAAGGAATTTGATGCTCGTTCTCACCAATTTTTGTGGAGTGGCAATCTCTAAAATACCAAATGGAGTCTGCTTAATTGGGAGACAGTTTGTCAGCCAAAAAAGGAAGGCAGCCTTGGGCTGCACTCTGTTATTCTATGCAGTCAAGCTCTTGCTACCAAACTCTATTGGTGATGGTGCTCCAGTCAAGATCACCTTTAGGCCCATATCTTGTCTTTCAAGTACTATCTAAGGGATGATCCTATGGATATTTCAAGACTTCCTCTTGAGGGAAGAGGGTTGATGGTGTAGAACACCCTCAAGCATGGAGCTCACCTGGTGAAATGCAGCCTCTTTTAGATCTGTAATAGGGGATTGGATGCTCTCTTTCAGAGTGACTCCTAAGATGCGTTTCCCCCTCTCTTATCCTCTCATCCACATTTATAGCCACTATATGATTCTCTATTATCTACTAGGTGGAATATGGTGGATCATTATAAGGAAGCCTTTAGGATGGGCATGGCAGTGGGGTATCGATGGAAGAACTCTTTAGACTGGCTACTGAGTGGCCCTAGGGAGGATCAGCTGGAGTTATCCTAGATCTTGGCCTCTAGAGAATGTAGTTCCTTGTAGGAGCATGATGTTTTGGCATGGGGTGGAGAGCCCTCTGGGAAGTATTCCATTTCTTTGGGGTACTTTGCATTGACAAAGCAACTTTTTGGTGAAGTGGTGATCTCTTGGGGGAAGAAGGTTTGGAATAGCTATTATTGGCCTAAGTGTAATTTTTTCCTCTGGGTTATAGTTTAAAATAGGTGTCTTACTTGGTACAACCTCTACAAATGGGGCTTCTAGGGGCCCTCCATGTATGTATTATGCCATAGTAGTGAAGAAACTATCTCCCATATTTTATTTCAATGCCCTTTTGCCAAACAAATTTGGCACCTATGGTGGGGGGTGTGGGATTACCCATGCTGGCACGTATCTTCTCTGTCCAAATTTTGGGACTGATTGGGTCACCCTCCCTGTCAAGCTTCATTTCTTTAGGTTGCTTCGCGCATTGATCCATCCTTTATCTTGTGGTATATATGGCCAGAGAGGAATAAGTATATTTTTCAGGATGTGTATATGGAGCTCAAGGTCTTATGGGGGAGAATTACAAATTCTCTTCTTAAAACCCTTCATGCTAAGTGTGATGTGGCTGTTGACTTGGGGTCAGGTGACGCTGGGATTTATGCATGCTTTGCCTCTATGTATCCTAGGGATATCCCCTTTACCCCTCATGCTCTAGCACATGCCCATAGGTAGCTTATGCACCCTATCAACCAGATAGGATGGTGGTCTCCCCCTATGGTAGGCATTCTCATAATCAATACCGATGGATCATCTTGGGGAAATCTAGGACTAGCTGGTGTTGGCAGGGTGGGACGTGATAGTTCTAGTAAGATGCAATTTTTATTTTCAATTCACAAGGGCTATCATAATAATAACCTCATGGAAGCTCTTGTGATCATGGTTTCCATTTATTAGTGTTGTTATCTTGGTTAGCATATAAATATTTGTGAATTTGATTCGTAGGTTGTTGTCAATCTATTGAATAATTAGGATTTTAAGATAGTATATTGGCATTTGGCTAGGGTGGTGTAACAGGTGCTTCAGATTTGTACTTCTTTGGAGTCTATGTCCTTTATGCATATTCCCCATGAGTGGAATGGGGTGGCTGACTACTTGGCCAAATGGGCCTCTGAGCATGGGCTGCCTTGGAACATCTCGGATCATATGATGCTAACCCTAGATTTATCCCAGAAGCTAGTTCAACTTGTTGACTAGGATAAATCTATGTAACTCTTATTTCTTTTTCTGTCTTTAATAATACTTTTACCCCTCTTTTAGTTAAAAAAAAAACCTTAAAAACTATTAATGAACATAACCAAGACATAGACTAATCTAATCCTATCTCAAGGCCCTAATCATAAATATTTTATGTGGAGGTTGAAGGGAAACATTAAAATTTGAGGGATATAAATAAATAGGTCTATGTGAGACACTATAAACTAGTGATACTTCTAGAAATGGACCAATGTCTAACACTTCACACTTGTAAGGAACCAAAATAATTAAATCAAGATACATATGGAATCTCCAGATGATGAAAATGGACATACATCTACAAGTTAAACTCCAATAATGTATACTTGACTTCAAACCAGAATCAAAAAATTCATTTCATTACTTCAAGAGAGTGTTACAAGGCAATTTTGATAGAGTAACTCTATCACTAGTTGAGAGATCTCTTTTTTAGGATTAGAAGCTTATATATATAGAAAAAAGGGATGAAAGAAGGGGTGGATTTTGTGAGAAAATGGAGAGAGTTGTCATAAATGGATGCAACCACCACTATGTCCTTGAACTCTTTTGCATTTAGAGTGTACAACTACCTTGACTATGAAATGAACCATCCAAGATCACCCTAAATCTCCTCAAGCCCTTCATTGATTATTAGACATGTTAAAAGACAAGAACTTCTCTAAAAACATATTTAATGCTTGAGATACCTTTTATAATCACCTTATCTTCACCTTTCATTCCCACACCATCTTCCACTTATCTTTCATGTATAAGGACAAAATCCTCATAACTTTGAATCTAGATCGAGCCATGCTACTTCTGCCTTAAATGGCTATTTGTCAAAGATGATGGCCATGTCAAAGGATGAGGACCTCTTCATTAATTTGACCTACCAACTCCTACCTTGAAACCTAGACTAGATCTTTCCTATAGATGGAAATCTAAGGACATTGGTTTTCCTATACCATTTATGTTGATGTAAGTCCATACAAATCTAAAAAACTACTTACATGGGTTCAGATTTTGATGTTTGTGGGCCTGTCATGGAATATTTGAATTCTAATGGCTATTTTTTGAGCTTGAACTTTGAAACTAGCATGAACGCCATATTTCCTTTGGACACTTTCCTATGGGCCTTTCATTTTGGTATTTCTTCTTCAAATAATTTGTTTGAGTAATTTTTGTAAACTATTTTTCAAAGGAATTAAACTTCAAAATTTTTGAGAAAGACCCTTTGTATTTATTTTCTTTGTCCATATCTCCGAAAGAAAAGGTCTTTGGGACTTTTTTAGTGGTCTACTTATTTGAAAGATACCCTTTGGAAATGCTACATACGACACTTTGGCATGAAAATGACTCTTCAAAAAAGTGTTTTGGCCCTTTGCTTTGAAAGTGCCCTTTAGAACTTGAAAAAAATCCCCTTTTCATCAAGAAAAGTGCCCTTTAGATTTTTTGTTTTGGCACTTCTTCTTGAAAGAATTCCTTTCGAAGGAATTCCTTTAGAATTTTTTCCTTTGGATTTTTTGAAAAGGTCTTTTTCTTTGGGACAATTTTTGAAAGAAACTTGCCTTCATAAAAATTATCTTGCACAATTTTCTCAAAGGAAATGTGTCTTTTACATTAAAATTCCTTTGGATTTTTGCTTCGACCTAATTCTTTCAAACTTTGTTTTTCTACTTTCCTTTTGGAAATGCATTTCATAAAAAATGCAAGTAGCCTTCAGCTTTTTTGAAAGTGGTTCCTTTACTTATTTGTTTTGGCACTTTTTCCTAAAAAAAGATATGCTTTAGAAGTCTTGAAAAAGTCTTGTCTAAAATAAAAGTACCCTTTAGAAACCTTAAAGTGGACTGTTTCCCTAAGAGAAGTACCCTTTAGGAAAAGTGTATAAGACACTTTGTTGTAGAATAATTCCTTTGGGAATTTTTAAAAGGACCATTTTATTGAAGAGTTACCCTTTAGGAAAATTATCCTAGATAATTTTATAGAAAGAAAAGGTCTTTGTCTCTTACTTCAGACATTTTATTTAAATGAAATATCCCTTATGAAAATTTGTCTCAGATAACTTATCTAAAAGAATTCAACACTTATCCAAAAAGGTCCTGAAAGAAAAAAAACACTTATCCCAAAAAAGGTCCTAAATGAATAAACAAGTAAAGACTTAGCTAAATAAAAGATTAGAACTTAGCTTCTGGCTTACATGTTTATCCTTGAACACTACTATTGGATCCTTAGAAAACCTTACTTGGATTCTCTCTAGTTGAAAATGTTGGATCCATTTCTAAGCCTTTGATCCACCACTTCATCAAACCATGCAAGAGATTTATGTGTGGGTCAAAAATGGCCAATAATTAGAGGTATGAAAGTCATGTATTTATATTATTTTTGTGCTTCTGTGGGTTTTAGAATAGGTCTAGGTCAATCCTAGGAAGTCTAATATCTGGAAAGATATCCATTTATGGGAAAATAGGGAAAGGATAGTAAAACCAATAATGGAAACCTAGAACCATGTCTAACCACTATCCCTATTATGGTTCTAGTGTCCAAGAGGTAGAACCTAAGGCATGAAGGGATAAAATTCAAGAATTAGGGTATAGGTTTACTTTAGGGAAGGCTATGGATACCTATGGCCCACACAAAGGATAGATAAGTGTTAAAATAGGCCCTAAGATAGGTCTAGGGATAATCTAGGGATAGATGGTCTCAATTATCACTCTTAACACTCAAGTGTCATTTTTAGTTGATTACATGATGCTTAGGATTTACACTTATCACCTTAGGTTGCATATACCACCCATTGGTTGATAATTACACCAATCACATTATTTTTATCTTAGTGCATTTAAATATATTAGATTAGATTACCATTGTTCATGATTTCCTTACATGTGATATCCTTGATATATCCTTTATACACCCATTAATAAAAACCTTTAAAATAATTTTTACAATTAGTTACCCATCAATAAGCCATAGTGAGAGCTATGCCCAATGTTATAGCCTTAATATTGTATCCCTTTCCTCTTAGAATTTGAGTGTAGATTAAACTCTTTTATGTCTATGGCTATTTTAGGTGCTTACGCAATTGTCCAATTATATATAGTCTCTAATCTTATGACCTTATTCAATCCCTAATTTATTGAGAGAAATAGTATGTTTATACATTATCCTATCCCATTCATACATTTTGGTTAACTCATCCCAAATATTATCCCACCTATGGCTAGATACTTTTCACCATTTTACTATCTTCACTCTATATTCAAAACCATCATATATTTTAAAATAAAAATTCACCCCAACTGTATTATCAAGCCTTATATAGTCTTATTTTTTTAA
>JARHVA010002439.1:2502500-2567298 GCA_037957365.1 Torreya grandis
ACAATAGTTATCTATAATATTGTATCAATAGTGGTTGAATTTGTAACATTACTTTGATGAATTAAATGTAGTCTTGATTTATGTAATCAACATTATACCTGATCTCTATAAATTATGGTATTGTGATCATTCACTAAATAGATTAGATATAGGGATTTTTATTGGCATGTCAAAAATAATGTATTTATTTAAATATCACACTATGTAGGTTTCAACATGATGAAATCTGTTAATATGAATTTGTGTAATTAATTTAATTTTTTTACCCTATTATAGTAAAACCTAGTGGGATTTTTACATTATGGTATCATAGCTAAGGCTAAAACTCTAAGACTTTATGTGTCCACTAACATAAATATACTATCCTATTAAATAGGAATAGGAATAGTAATGGTGTGAATTTGACTTAGATGTGAGGTTAAATCAAACACCAATCCTCTAGTGGATCCAAATGAGTTCACTGCTAAGTAATCTAAGAAATTGGATCAAATCCTTAAATCCATGCATGCGATCAGGAACTAAATCAGATTCCTAGAATAGAAAGTGCATGGGCATGTTGAGGATAATGTTTAAAAAAAAACTAAAGAGCATCCTATAGAGTAGGAAAATACTTAAGAGTAGACGCATGAGTAAGTGCCACAAGAGTTTATAAAAATTTGGCATGAGATATGAAAAAGGTAAATCCTCCTTAGTTTGATGGAAAAATTTTGGTAGATGGAGCTAAAGCATGGCTAACAGAGATGGAGAAATATTTCAAGATTTAGAATTACTCTAAAGTCACCAAATTAGTCTAGGGAGCATATCAGCTTGATGGTAAAGTATCAACTTGGTAGGAAAATAAGAATTTTAAGATGAATCTTGAATCTTCCACCACCACTTGGGAATAGTTTGTGACATTATTTAGTTCATGATGGCTTCCAAAACCATATTTTGATCAACAGCTGATAGATTTTTAGAATCTAAGTAAGGAGACCTTTCTATGAATGAAGATGAGGAGAAATTCACCAAGATCATAAAGTATGTACCTTAGTATTAGGTAGATGAGAGGTTAAAAATTAGGAAATTCATTATGGGAGTAAAACCTGAAATTGGTTGTGAGGTTATGTGCATTGGCCATCTGACATAGATCAAGTCTTTGAGAAGGTAGTCAAGAATGAGAAGAGGATGAAATATCTTCCCCAAGTTAGAGATAAGTTCAAGAAAAAGTTTGTAATTTCTAAATTGACTTTTAAACAGAATAATTAGAGGCCAAATAATGGAGACTCCAAGGGCTAGTTCAAGATCTAGAATGCTAAGTTCAAGAGTAGCTCAGGGAACATGAAACTTGGTAACTGTTTTAAGGGAGGTTTCAAGGGAAACCAATAGTTAGAGAAGAAAGGGACACTTGGAGATCGATTCATTTGTGAAGGTGGCCCTTATGAACAAGGAATATGTGGAGGGGAGGTTAGTATAGTGTTAGTCCAATAAAACCAAATCAAAATAACACACTAAACACTTAACACCTCTAGCCACACTTGGGGAGCACAGGTAGCAAGCATACAATTAAAATACAACTAAAAAACAAAATAAATCATATTTTTACCTTCCTTGTAGCTCCAAAATAACTTTTTGAAGTGGCTTGCTTCACTTTCTGCATCAAGAAATCTTTATCAATAGAGCTTCATTTTCCTCACCTTTCTTTGGCAACTTGGTTTGGCTAGTTGGATTATGAATTTGGTATGATAAAACTAATAAAAGAGTTTGTGAGGGGAATCTTACATAATGACATTACATTATCAAATCTTATTGATCAATAGGTATGGCCTTGTATTTATATCCTTCAAAGTTAAATCTCACCCAAGGTGAGTTAAGGTTGACTTTAAACATGGAATGAGTTAAAAATAACCTTAGTTGAATTGATGTTAACTCTAGCTGAGTTAAAATTTGTCATGTAATTATGATTTTAAATTAATAGGCATGGTTATAAAATTAAATATTTTGAAATATTTTGGAAGAGCTTAACAACTCATAAAGGCAATGATGAAAAAGATTGATATTTTGAATTTTGGAATTTCCATTTTTATATATTCATTAATTAAAAATGGATAATCTAGATAAGAATTTAATCTAGTTTAATTAGTTGATTCATTTTGATTAGAATTTTATCTCTTTTAAGATTTGTTTTATTGGCCCACTTAATGGCTCTATAGGCCAAACTACTAGTTGTTATGTCATAAGGTGACTGAGAATGAATCCATTAAAGGTTATTATTGAGTGTGGGCTAGTATCCAAAATAGGGATGCCTCAACATGATTTTTATCATTGGTGAATGGTGTGTGGATGAAATTGGGATGTTTAATGATTCTTAGACTAAATTTTCAATATTTGGTATAAATCAATTTGAAGTCTGGTCATAATCCAATTGTGGCTAGAATGGGGTGTTTATAGTTTTCCCTATTTAAAAAGGTATTACAAGCTATAGGCATAATAACATATTATTAAAGAATGAAAAGGTCATGTATTCCTAATGTCCCAAAAATAGATGGATGAGCATTGGATGCCCCCTTGAGGGAGTGGTTGATAAATAAGGTCGATGATTGATCCTTTTAAATAAGGAAAATGATCAGACCAAAAGGTAAAGGTGGGTGGAAAAGATTGATTTGCCTAAAGGCAATTATAATTAGTGGCATAGTGATATGCCCAAGTTGGGTGGATAAAAAGGATGATTTTCCCAAATATTGTTATAATCATCAGCCTAGTAAGGTAAAAAGATAATGTTTTACCCAAAGGCAGTTATAATCATTAATAAAAAGAAAATGTAAAAAGATAATGATTTGCTCAAAGGTAGTTATAATCATTAGTGAAAGGAAAACATGCCCCAATTGGGTAGATAGAGATAATGATCTACCCAAAGGTGGTTATAATCATTAACACAATGAAAATGTACCCCAATAGGGAAAAATAATGATAATGATTTTCCCAAAGATAGTTACAGTCATTAATATCTACAAAAAGTGAAAGATAATGATTTGCCCAAATGTAGTTATATTCATTAACATCTAAATAGATTGAAACACATTTATTTTACCAAAGTAATTTATAATCATAGGCATGATATTTGAAACAATAGGGAAATTTTGAAAAATGGGGCTTACGTACTAAATCCATACTCATAGAGTAAGAGTAATCTAGTACAAAGGAGAAAGATGAATCTGGGCAACCTAGTAGTATTGGGATGCACATCCTAACTAGCAATAATTAAAATTATTTTGTGATTTAATTACTCTATATGTGGGGAATGATTTAGATAGATATGGAATTTTTTAGTTGACTAAGGAGAAGTACTGCAACATCATTTGCTTGTAAGATTTACTAATCTATTTTTTACTATTATACGTGATAGTTACATCATGATATAAAACACCATAATAACTTAACCAAAACATTTATAAAGACTGACATGTAATTCAATAAACAATAAAAAATAATGTACCAATGATAAAAACCATGATGACATGTTGATGTATTAATATGGATGGAATTGAGTATAATGCACAAGGAATCACCTAATGAATGCATAGATACTAGGTCAAGGCATAACAAAAAAATAAAATAGATAGGAAAACATGTAAATAAATAGAAAGACAAAACACTAATAAATAAAAATCAAAATAAAATACCAAGAAAAAAAATGAACAAAATAAAATAGTGAGAACAAAATGAAACAAACACAAATAATGGTTAATCACAATGCTAGTCCAAATAGAAAATAATTTGTTTGTGCATGTGTAATAGAGGTGTTACTCTTGGTAATATGGTGACCCTTAAGCTAGGAATTAATGACATAGGTTTAACGACACAAAAATAATGGCATAAGGTTGCCCCTAGGCTATAGGGAAGCAACAAAAAAAATAAGATGACATACATTGCCCTTAGGATATAGGAGACAAAAAAACAAATAAAGTGGGGGAATAAAACAAAAAGAAGGGGTAGCTGAGATGATTTTAGATGAATAAGGTAAGTGGACACTTCCTACATGGTTCCATAGATGTAAGATCCAACATGAAATTCAAGCCAAATGTAGTTCTCCCAGAATATGGGATAGAATAAAATTGATTATAAGAAAACATTATTGATGATGTTGAGGAATATGGGAATGGTCTCAAAAAATGGTGAGTGAATGAGAAATGGTTAATCAATAAATGATGAGGGCATAAAATAAATCCAAGTGGTCATTAGTTTATCAAATTCAAATACACAATGTTCACTATATAAACTCGTAAAACATTGAGAATGCAAGGATTTAAGACAAATAAGGATGGGGAAACTAAATGACAAGTGGTTACTCATGAAATAACTAGGAGTCAAAAAATATTTAAAGTAAAGAAGTGGTAAAAAAATAAAGGAAGGTGTGACTGAGCTAACCTGAGATACCCCACAAATCCATTTTCTACCTACATATTCTGTGTAAACCTCATGTTGATGTAGTTCTCCTAAAAATGGGAAGAAAAACACCATGCTGGTCTGAGAAATAAATTGAATAAACAAGATGGCCCATCCTGAAAATTTTTATGGATTTATATCTTGTGTAGAAATTCTAATCTAATTTTCATGATGTTGTGATCTATAATATTTTATAGATCTTGTACAAATGTTTTTTGAATTTTCTAGGCATGTCAACTTGATCGATAATGATGAGATACAAAATGGTCCAAATCATAAAATAGCAAGATCAGTCAACTTAAAAATGCTGATAAAATGGTGAGAGTTTGGCTAAGGGGTGATTAAGCTAACCTCAACATGAATCAAGTACTACCTGCATAATCCCATTAGGACCTTAAGTCATTATAGTTCTACCTTACATTGGAGGAATCTAACTAGGTAACAATAAGTTTATGAATTAATAAAATGGCACATTATATCATAGGAATATTAGGGTAATACTACAATGCATGGTAAAGGTGTTGTTCCTAATTTTCCCATAGGTGGTTATAATTAAGAAATAATGACATAGGTAAACGATACTAATTTTCCCAAAGGTAGTTATAATTAGTAGCATGGAGTGGGATACCGATTTGCCCAAAGGTGGTTATAATCAGTAATACTCTTAATGAAATGAAACAATAAATGAAGGATGCAATTACCAAACCTTTATCATACTGGTCCAATATACTACCTCTATCTATAATACTGAATCAATTTATAGAACTTGATTTGAATCCCCTCACTAAAGGTACTTGAATAAAAAATAGAGTGGAACCAAGGTCGAATGGGTGGGTAGGGAGGGTAAGAAGAACTTTGGTCAATAGGGAAGGTATGGTACAATTATTTATTGTATAGTACAAAGAAGATGAAAATATGGTACAATTTAAAAGTGATTCATAGATAATACTTCAAGTCTCTCAAAGTAAATAATTATTGACGTTTATTATGTTCATTGACTCATCAAGTTCATCCCCATTTGGTGTGGTAAGCCTATATGATCCATAACCATAATTTTTAACCATGAAATATGGGCATATCTAATTGGGTTTAAAATTTCCTTTCTTTTTATTTTTAATCATGGTGTTCTTTTGTATTTCTTTGAGAAAAAGATCCCCAAGATCAAACTCTCTATGTTTGAACCATTGGTTATATTGGCCAAGGAGTCTATTTTGGTATGCTTGAAGGTTATTGACAATGTCCATGCATTTTTCATTAAGGAAATCTAGATCTTGTAGGTGAGATACTCAATAATATTCATCATCCAAGAAATTCTTTAATGAGATATGCAAAAAAGGTAACTTGACCTTGATGGGAAGAATGGCCTTAGTTTCATAAACTATGGAATATGGATTGGCTCCTATTAGAGTATGATAATTAGTGAGATATGCCCATAAGGTTCAGAATATTTGGAGATGCCAATTATGGCTAGCATCATTGACAATATTTTTAAGGATGTTGACAATGCTTTTATTATATGCCTCTACTTGGACATTAGCTTTTGGGTAATATGTGGTAGAAAAATATGGAGTGATATTATACTCAACACAAAGTGTTTTAACATTCTTGTTTTTAAATAATCTACCATTATCAAATATAATATCGGATGGGATACCATAGTAGTAGATGAGGTAATTGAATATGAATTTAGAAATCTATTTTTTATCATGTAAGTGAGGGGTGCTTCAAACCACTTAGTGAAATATTTGGTAGTGGTACGGATGTGTTTAAGGCCATTGGATGAGGTAGGGTTAATATTTCCAATGGGATTGAGTCCTCATGTTGTAAATGAACATGGTTTAAGCATTAGTTTTAATGTTTTGGCCAAAGTATAAATCATATTGGCATGCACTTGAAATTTGTCACACCATTTGACATAAGCAACTACATCTACTTTTGTAGTTGGATAATAATAACTAGTATGAACGAGATTTTTATCTAGGATAGCCCCACTAGTGTGGGCTCCAAATAGTCCTTCATGAACTTCCTCTAATGTTAATATATATTATACTAAATTTAAAAAATGAAGTGGAATTATATCAAAGATATAGTGGTAAAGGGTTGGGCCAAGTAAGGTAGTGTGAAGCTTGGTGGGTAAATGCCTTCTTTTGTTTACGTGATAGGTCTGGTGGCATGATATGATCATGAAGGTAGGTAAAGTGGTATGAATACCATTAACAATTGGGACCAAAAAAATCTTAGATCATTGTAATGGTTGAAGGTTCATGATCAAGCACTGTATGATTTTTATTGAGGAATTGATATTTTTTTTCTTATTAGTGTGGCATACCATGGAGTGAATGGTGGCCATGGAATCTACTATCCTATTACTTGTCCTAGGTAGGTGTTTAAATTGTATGTTGGTAATATATTGTTTGATAATATTGATTATGGCTTTATATGGCACCAAATTTTCATCCTTAGTCTAAAAATGGTTTTTAACCTAATTAATGATTAATTAAGAATCACCATAAACCATGAGATTCTAAATATTCCATTGTACTAGTTGATGAAGCATTACAATAAGTTCTTTGTATTCATACATGTTATTAGTACAATGAAAGATGATACATAATTATTTAAGGGTAAGATCCCCTTGTGGTGTATTAAATAATAGGCCTACCCCTGATCCATCCTATGTAAACGATCCATCAAAATATAACTTCCAATGTTGATCCTTAAGAGGTGTTTCAATGATGGTCATGATAGACTCATTTGGGAATTGAAAAGTTAGTGGTTTTGTATTTTCAAGGGGAGATTTAACAAGTTGATATACAATTTACTGTCCTTTTATACATTTATAGTTGACATACTTAATCTCAAACTCACTCAGAAGAATGATCTATTTATCCATGTAGCCTTATAAAGCTATCTTTGATAGTAGATACTTGAGAAGATCTAATTTGGAAATAACTATGGTCTTGTCTTTAAGCATTTAATGTCATAAATTCTAGGTTATAAAGACCATAGATAAATAATATTTATTTATTGGCATATAGTTATGTTCATACATGACTAGTGTACTATTTAGATAATACATGACATGTTCTTTTCCATTGTCATCATGTTGAGCTAGAAGTGTCCCTAGGGCTTTGTCCAAGGTAGATAGGTATAGTATAAATATATTTCATGTTATTGGCAATAATAAAATAGGTGGATTGGCAAGATAATATTTTAGATGTTGAAAATATTTTTGGAAATCTTCATCCCAAAGGAATGTAACACCCTTCTTTAATAGGTGTGTAAATGGATGGCATTTGGTAGCTAATTATGGGATGAAACATATTATAGATTAAATCTTTCCCTAAAAAATATGGAGCTAATTGAAATTGAAAGGTGGTGGCAACTCAGTAATAGCTTAAACTTTGGTAGGGTCAACTTCATTACCCCTATGAGAGATGATGAAGCTTAGAAATTTTAATAAAGTAACACCAAATATGTGCTTCTTCGGATTGAGTCTAACCTTGTATTCATGAATCCTCTCAAATATTCTTTATAATGTGGTTAGATGATTGACATGGGTCTTTGATTTACCCAATGTCATTGACATAGTCTTTAATAATGTCATGCATAATATCATGAAATATGATGGTCATGGCTCTTTGATATGTGGCTCCAACATTATTGAGGCTAAATTCCATAACTTGATAATAAAACATTATCTGTTGAGTGGTGAACATTGTACTGTATTGGTATTTAGGTGTAATTTGGATTTAGTTATACCCTAAATATCCATCCATAAGTGAAAGCATTTCATACCCCACTGTGGAGTCAAATATCATGTCAATATTTGTTATAGGAAAGTCATCCTTAGGAGAAGCCTTGTTTATGTCTTTGAAATTAGTGTAGATTCTAAATCCCTATGGCTCTTTCCAACATACACAAAATTAGAGATCTACTCTGAATAGTTGACCAGTCAAATGCATCTTTCTTATAAGAGTTTTTTCAACTCTCTATTTACTAATAAAATAATGTGAGGATGAATCTTGCATCATTTTTACTTCATAGGTTTGGCATTAGGATGCAAAAAAAGGTGGTATACAACCAAGGCAGGGTCTAAACCTAGCATATCTAAATAGGCCCAAGTAAATATGCTAACAAATTACCTCAAAAGGTTTATAAATATTTCACATTCTTTCTTAGTGAGGGATGTGCCTAATTTGATCCATTTAAGGCCATCTAGAGAACTGGTGTTAAATTTCATAGTATATTATATGAGGAGAGTCAATCCATATTTTAAAATGGTTGTTAATGATGTGAATTGGCCAACAACTACAAAGTCCTCTAGTTGGACTAGTTCTACAAACTCTCAAAAACAAGATTAATTCGAGTCTCCCAATGGTAGGGATGTCTAGGTTACAGATACTATTAGAAATTCCTAAGCAATTTTATTAAAGGAATGCTATTCTATAGAAATAAACTTAGACCTAAAAATAAGTTCATCATTGATGGTATCTTAAGCTTCACTTGAGGAAATGTGAATACCCCCATCTAATGGTGCCTAAAATAGGTTTTCACCAAAAGATCAACCTTTCTCTTTACTTTTACCCTTGTCCAAAAGCATCTCAAATAGGTTTTCACTTTGGGTCCTCAATATTTTAAGCTTTAATTTTTGGTAAAGGGTGTTTACCCATTCTCCAAAATAGGCTACAAGATCCAGTTTGATAGAGAACCCCTATTTGTGGTTTCCTAATAAAACATTGTCGCTTAGCCTAGAAAATCACAAAAGGCCTCATTATTCCCAAAATCATCTACAAGAACAATGGATTCTTATTGGCCCTAAGATATAAGTTGGTATTATAGAAGATGTTTGTTATGGTAGATTACTGAGGTAATGGTACAAATGGTATGGGGGTCAAATAGGTTGGTATTGTCAAGGTCTTCATAGATGCTATGATTAGACTTTGCTTCACTATTGACATCATCATCACTAGATATTAGGATTAAAACACAAATAAGATACATGGGGTCACCCCTAGGTAGTTTAAATCTGAGACCATAAGTTCTTTTATATCAAATTATAAAAATTAGCTCAAGAGTACCTTACTAATTTGGCCTGAGGCCTCCACCTTCATAGGCTTGGTTCTCTATGATCATGTTAAGAATGGTATGTTTCAAATTTTTGTATTAATAAACCAACTTGTCATTTTATAACCATAATTCATCATTGGCAAGTGGGTCCTCTTCTTGTCTAGTGGTTAGTGTGAAAATAACTAGAGTTAGATTATGAAGCTTGCCTTTTCGTTTTTGTTTCCACTCCATACAAGGTGGTTTAGCTTCAGTTAGTCCATATGAAATGGGGTTATGTGGAAGCTTGGAAATGTGAAATTTATCATGGGTAAAATACACTCTTAGGCTATTGGATAAGATGGTAAAATGATTATACATTTCAAAAGGAGGCATAGGTGAAGATGAATCAAGACTATCTGGGGCCATATAATTGGGTTATAGAAATTCAACAAGTATTTCATTATCTTTGTCTTATTTGGGATCCATATATAGACTAAATTGGTAGTTTTAACTTTTGTACTCAAACTCTAAATGTTTTTAATGTTCATAGGGATGAAAATATCCATTTATAGTGACCTCCATACCTGGGTATGAGAACTTGAGAAATTGGTACACTATCAAAGGGATTGCATGAATTTCATGTATCTAATGTATACCCAAGAGAAAATTGTATGACAAATATATGTCTAACACATGGAAAATTGTAATTTGGGTAAAGGGTACAATGATAGATAGCATAATTATAGTTCTTTATGATTCCCATTCTTTAATTATTTCTAGTTTTAGATCAATGGTTATATATCCAAGATGATTGATGATCTTGAAAGACACAACACCAAGCCCAATATTTATCTATGAGGACATGTTTGAATTTGTGCCATGTGATGACAACTTTAATGTATAGGGGATTCTTATGAAGAAGACCAAGGGATGACATATCACTTTGGTCAAAATGTCAATTATTGGCCTAGGCCTAGATGTCTAAGTAAAGCTTGGAATTTATTTGGGGTTATGTCATTTGGAACTTGCAATTGGCCTAAGAGTTGTGATCATAAAAATTAAAGAAGTTAGGTTAGTATAGTGTTAGTTCAAGTAAATAAGAGTGAAATAAACAAACTAACACTTACACTCTTTGAATAGATACTAGGGAGAGCATAGTAAAAAATACAAATGAAAGCAAAAAAAAACACAAAAGATATTAAACCTTTTACCTTCCTTGGGGGCTCCAAATGTTGTGCATCAAGAAATATTTGGAAAAAGAAGTTTGTTGGCTCCTTCTCTCCTTGTCACCATTGGCTTTGATGTGGCTTCTGATTGATTTAACTTAACGTTTTGGCATTATAACATTATTGTAAATCTTCTCTCTCTCCAAATTAGCATTATACTTTTGGCTTATGAGAGCTTATAAATTAATGGGCATGGCCTTGTATTTATAGGTTTAGGAATTAACTCTTAATCAAGATGAGTTAGGGTTGAGTTAAGTCTTGGAATGGGTTCAAACATAACTTAGGTGAGTCAAATCTAACCTTAATAGAGTTAATAGTTGTCAAGTAATTATGATTTACAATTACTAGGCATGACTCAAAATTAGATATTTTAGGATATTTTCAAAGAGATTGATAATTCATTAAGTCAATGATGAAAGGCTAGGATATTTTGAATTTCCTTTTCTAGATATTCATTAATTATAAATAGATAATTCAAATAGGCATTTAATCATGTTTAGCTTGTTAATTGGTTTTGATTAGCTTTTTATCTCTTTAAAAATTTGATTTAAGTGTGCAAGTGACCTACTTAATAGGTCTATAGCCAAAATTGATATTTGATATATCATAAGGTGATTAGGGATGAATCTGTGAGAGGTTATTGTTGCATATGATGTAATACCAAAATAGGATGCCTCAACATGATTATGAGATTTGATGAATGATGCACAAGTAAAATTAGGATTTTTAGTGATTCATAGGTTTAGTATTTAATGGTTGGTAGGAATTAACCTAAATTTTGATCAAAATCCAGTTGTGGCTAGTTTTAGGTGTCTATAGTTTGCCACTATTTGAGAAGGTATTGAAAGATATATGCATAGTAATGTCTTCTCAAAGAATGAAATATGCTATTAAGAAATGAAGAAGGTAATTATTTAATAAGAAGCTCCAAATGATGTTTGGGAATCCTATAATGATTACACTTGAGGGAGTGGCTGACACATACGTTTGATAGGCAATCCCTCAAAAAGAAGTAAGAAAAAGAATGAAATTAACCCATGGGTGAGATTAATCCAATCGATATAATTATTACATGTATTGAATTAATAAGTAATTCTTTTCCCCAAGGTGATTATAATTAGTAACAAAGGTTGTGACACTAATTTAACCAAAGGAAATAATAATCAATGGTACAAGCAGAATCCCTAACTAGGGATGATGAGTTGAAATAATGATTTGCCCACAGGAGTTTATAATCATTAAGATGACCTGGATTGAATATTCATATTTTATTATGCCCTAGTAGGGTATATTAGCAAGCATAACTCAAGGATATAAATTTTTTCATAGCTTAAAGATGATTAAGGACAAACATAAATGTGATGGTCTATTGATTAGATAAGCCACAAACAACCAAGAACATGAGAATGCACAAAGTGATGAATGAGATGATTAAAAGAATAATAATTGATCAATGTGAATGATTTAGTTATACCTACCAATGTGGATATGATTTATCTTTATTAACATTGATACACCTATAATTATTAATGGGTTGATTTGATCAAGGAGGGTGGGAAGATTTGCCAAGGTTACCAAGGAGAAGTTTCTACAACTCCATTGATTTGTAATATTTCTTGAGTTAATTTTTAATGTATCATGTAATGGTATGTATCATGATATAAAAAACGATGATAACATAGTCAAAATATGCATAAAAATGGACTCTTAATCTATTAAACAAATGAAAATAATGCACCAATGATAAAAATAATGATGATAATGTTGATTTATGAATATGGAAAGACTCAAGAATAATGCACAAGAAATCACCCAATGAATGCATATAGATTGAGTCAAGGCATAAAAATTAAATAAAACAAACAAACAAATGTTTAATTAACTATGCAAATAAATACACAAAATATTAAAAGAAAAAGAAATAGAAAGCATCTCATTTCCAACCAAGTCAATATCTACATGTGAAGGCTCAATGGAATGATAAATATGTGGTGTCCCTAAGCAAGGATATATGCAAAGGGAAAGGTCACACCCCAATGGTAGTGTAATGTATTTTATCTAATAGGGTGGATCAAGGATGCCTAACAAGGCTTAAACAAGACAAATGTTTTTGGATTTTGAAATGTTTGAATGTTTTTATAATTTTGAGGTATCTTAACTCATTAAATATTGACAAGATACCACTCAAAATAAGGTGAGAGTGTGGCTTATGTTTTTCTTAAAATGGTGAGAATATATGGAAAATGGCGACTTAACTTACCCCAACATAAATTGAGAAAGACCTATATAGTCCCCTTAGGACCTCAAGTCATAGTAGTTCTACCAACACAAAAGGTAGGGAGAATCGACTAGGTAAAAACAAGTTCTAAAATTAAGGAAAATGATAATAGTAATGGCAAGGTGATACAATAATGCATGGTAAAGGTGTTATTTCTAATTTTCCCATAGTGGTTATATTTAAGAAATAATGACATAGATCTGTGCTACTAATTTTCCCATAGGCTAGTATAATTAGTAACATATGGTGGAATGTTGATTTTCCCATAGGTGGTTATAATCAGTGGTACTAGTTAAATGTAAATGAAAGATAACTTACTAGATCAACTGTCACACTAATTTTATACACTATCATTTAAACATGAAACTCTAAAACTATTAAAACTAGAACATAAACCCCTTACAAAAGTTGTGGGAAGAACCAATGGACCCAACATCAAAAGGGTGTTGGGTAGGATGGCTAAAATTAGGCTTTTCTTTAATAGGGATGGCATGGTAGAATAGTAAGAGGGTTTCCCCTATGTGAGAAGATGAGGTAAATGACAAGGCATGAAATAATTCCAAGAGGAATGGAAAATGAAAATGACAAGGCAAATGGCAAAAGGAAAAGATATGGTTATTGGAAAGGTAAATGGAAAAGGCAAGGTAAATGTTTTTGACCAATGTGATTTTTTCTATTATTCCTATTGATTTAAGGATTCACATCTTGATCAACATATGATACAACTAGAATAGTAAATCATGTAAGTTTTTATCCCACACCTCTTCTGAATAACTTATCTATCAAGAACCTTATGTAAATTTTGATTCCAAGAATGTTGTTATGGTCTTCATTGGTCATTGATTTTGTTTCCTCCAAACATCAAGACAAGGTTTCTTTGTAGCCACTACAAAGGAAAGCATGTATAGGGATGGAAGATGTAGATAAATATTTAATGATAGATTTGATTTTGTAATGTAAAGGTGGATGATAATGGAATGTATAATGGTTTAAAAAAAATAAAGATAAGGATTTATAGGCACACACAATGTTGCTGATTTTGGATTCAACATAAATTTGGATGTGGTAGGGTTGAAGACTTATAAATATTCTCTCGATAAGACCTATAATTTTTTATATTTTTTGGGACTAAGAGTAGCTACCATATGATTATGTTGTATATTCGAAGATATATTTATTTGATCTTTGATAATATCTTCATCAAGCTGTGAATAAATTTTGTGCTTAGCTATTAGTGCCTCAAAGAGGTTTTCACCAATAAATTTGTTTTGATTATCCCATAATGCCTCTTATAGGGTTTTAATAAGAAACATTGAATTTTGAATTTGATTGTATTCTAGTGCCTCAAATAAGGTTTCACTAGAAGATGCTGAGTTTGAACTTTGACTATCCCCTAATGACTCCAAAAAGGTTTCACTAGGAAGTTTTTCTTCTTCTACATGAATGTGGTCTTCATCACCCTAATATTCTATAAATAATATGTCTCCATGGATGAAATTCAACAAGTTATGATTCTTTTGGTCCTAAACGACACTTGTGGGAGGTGGAAGGTCAATATAATGGCTAGGTTGGTTGGTGTTTATGACATGAAAAATGATAATGGAATGGGAATGTTATGCAAAATCCTCATAGAATATACTAGGATAACTTGTGTCAAAACTGAAGTACTCATCCTAAAAAAATTTAGAAGGATCATACATATATTAAAAATAATTTTCAAGGCATGCATAACCAATATTATAATAGCTACTAATGTATTCTAATTTTGAAGCTATGTCTAACTCAAGGGACTCTGAATCCAATGTAGAGACTAAATCCAATTCTAATTTTGATGCTAAGTCTAATGTCAATTCAAGAATAAAACTTAACTTCAATGTTAATTCTTTATTTTGTGTGGATGTTGCTACAATGATATCTTATTGAATGTTTGTTATTGGACAAGTAGTGGCATAATGGGCTCCATAGAGACCAGTTTGTCAAAGTGAGACTCCTTCATGAGAGGAAAAAGGTCAAGAGATAACTCCATAGAGACTGGCTTATCAAAGGGAGGCTCTTTAAAAATAGGAAAATGGTTGAGGTAATGATTTACTCAAAGGCAATTATAATCATTAAAAAGTGACTCAATAATGACTAGATTGTTAGAGTGAGACTCCTTGATAATAGGTTGAATCATCATAAA
Source organism: Torreya grandis (assembly GCA_037957365.1). Lineage (NCBI taxonomy): Eukaryota > Viridiplantae > Streptophyta > Pinopsida > Cupressales > Taxaceae > Torreya > Torreya grandis. Next base: position 2,517,655 of record JARHVA010002439.1, read on the forward strand.
TAAGTGTTTTAACAAAAATATCATGTATTGGTTGGTTCTCTTGGCCTTGGTTTACAATTAGTTGTAAAATACTAGTTTTGAACACATTTTGGTCTTCAAATGATTGGCTTGGTTGGGGAGGTATTAATTGGCTTGGTTTTGGATCAATAATTGGCATGGGTTTTCTAAAGTGGGAGAAAGTTGGTAATGGATGAAAAATGGCTAGTGGTTGGATAATGATAGGCTTAACAAAGGTTATTTTATGGCCTAGGATAGTAACTATGACTTATCTAGTTGTGTTTGCACATCTTTGTTGAGAGAATGAGCTAACATACTTAGAAAGGCATGGAATGTTAATGGTAGGGTGTTACGAAGCTTGGTTTCTTGCACAAGATAAAGGATGAGGTATTAAAATAGAAATGGTATGGTTTTTCTAAGATTGGTTGCTTGCATAAGCCAAAGGATGAGGTCATGAAATAGAAATGGTAGGGTATCATGAAGTTTGGTTTCTATCACGAGCTAAAGGATGAGATCATAGTATATAAAATGTAGGGAATTGTATGGATTAGTTGGTTTCATAAGCCAAAGGATGAGGTCATGAAATAGAAATGGTAGGGCATCATAAAGTTTGGTTTCTATCACGAGCTAAAGGATGAGACCAGAGTAATGGAATAGAAATGGCAGGGCATCATGAAGTTTGGTTTCTATCATGAGATAAAGGATGAGATCATAATATAGAAATGGTAGGGTATTGTAGGGCTTGGTTGGTTGCATAAGACAAAGGATGAGGTCTTGATATGGAAATGATAGGGTGTTATGAGGCTTGGTTGCTTGTATAAGCTAAAGGATGATATCTTGGTATGAAAATGGTAGGGCATTGTGAAGCTTGGTTACTTGCACAAGCTAAAGAATGAGGTCCTGTAATGGTAATCCTTGTACATTATGGAGCTTGATGGGTCACACAATTTGAAGGAGGGTTAATGGTATAGGTGGAGGATGTATGCCATGAGTAGTGAGAGAGTAAAGATCATACATCAACCACCTAAAATAAGGTATCATTGGATACTGCACTTGGCTTTATTCCCCAAATTGAGTATTGTATGGAGGATAAGGATCCATCTCAAAAACTAGTTCTTCACCATAGGGGTATTTAAAAAAGTAAATTTATGTGACAATTTTATCATAAATTGGATTGTACATGTCTCCATTATGAGTGTAATGAGACATATCCACATCAATGATGAACGTTCCACAAAAGTCCTAGAGTTCTACATACTCTAAAAAAATAATTTCCAAAGGAAAAATGGTCTAAACACAGTATACTTTGTCAAATAAATAGTGTTGTATCTCAAAAATGGTCCATGCTAAAACTTGGTACAAAATTGTCTAACATCAAATGTCTCACACAAAAGGTCATGTGGATGAATAAAAACTAGAATGCTAAACTCTAGGTTCAAAGTGTTCCAAACAAGTCTAATCTAAGAAAACAAATGTTGCTAGGTATTTTACCAAAATAAGGCACAAAATCTAGGCTCAAAATAGGCATATGCTAGGTCTTTTAGAAAAACAAGGCACAAAATCTAGACTCTAAAAACAAGGGTATGAATTAATCTAATTTTTTTGAAACACTTTGGCATAACCTAGGTACTTATATTTAAACATGAACTTGGTAAATTGGCATAAAGAATGAAACAAAAATCATATGGAGATAAACCGTTTCTCCCAAATCTAGGCTTAAATAATAGTTTTCAAATTGGGTAAAGAATTAACATAAGTTACACAAAACAAAAGAGAAAAATTGATGTCTAGGAAAAAATTACACAAGGCATAAGCAAAAGTTAATCAATATTTGGATTTGAACATGACAATGTTAATTAAAAACTCAATGTATAAAAACTAGTATTCTTAAAATAAACAACAAGCTAGATAAAATTTAATTACATAACGATAGTAGGCATAGATATCAAAAGACATATGTGGCTTTGGTTTTAAAAAATTACATTTGGCATAAGTAAAACAAGTCTATGAAATGATTTAATAATCATAATGATGTGATATTTATCTAAAGGTTTAATTAATGGTTTGTTTCAAGACTCCAAGGTACAATATTTTAAATTAATTCAATAACTTAACATTATCCTTTTCAAACATAAGACACACAAATAAGATTTATCAAAAGACTAAGGCATAAGGCATGATGTCAAATGGATGGCATAACACCTCCTCAAATAAAGTAATTATTTATAACCAAGACTCATTTTAACATGGTATAATAAACCAATATTTTATACTCAAAAAACCATGCAAGAAAAGATAAAATGACATAAACACCTAAGCGTAACATCCCAGATCCTATAACTAAAAAGGTTGCATAATACTATCGAATTCCATCAATATAATCATTATTGGGAGGATTTTAAGCGTTAATACAAAAATAAAAGTGAATGAAAAGTAGGGATTTTAGGCCCCCTCTTCTCCTAAGAGTTTTTACTATGACATGGAACTTTAGGCTACTCATCTTGCATCAATAATATGTTTACAACAAGTGGGGTTATTCTAATATATCAATTTTCATGAATTTATAGATGGTCCCAGGTGTGGATAACACAAGATATAATCACATCAATTAGATCCACATAAACCAACTTGTTTTGAAAAGGTTTTTTCCTTTTCCCAATCACTACATCCGTAGCTTGTTCAGTGTAGTTCATTGTCCAAGTTACTCTTATAGTCTGAGGCAGTCTCTTACTAATATAGTTTATTTAACCACTCAAACAAGAATCCTAGTAAGTTGACCTCAATTTTTATACCCCAATGTCGAGTGGGGTTGAAATGATGTTTGGAGATTAATTTATAGGTCAACTCTTCCCTAGAGAACTCATGAGGAGGTGATGAAATCCTATTCACAAGACAAAATGCATGAAAATAAAAGATAAGTGAAAAGATTTTAAGGTCATGTTTGGGTCACCCAAACCATATATATTTGAGGAAGGCCTTAATGACATTATTTTTAGCATCAATCATTTTAATAAAATGAACAACTTTAAATAAACAAGAATAAAACAAACACTCTTAGGAATATGTATATGAGTGTGGGAGTTTATTTTTTTACACCAAAAAAAGATGTGTTGTGAAATTTTTGGGCCCCTTGGAACTTATTGAAAAACTAATAAAATAACTTTGAAAACATCTAATACATGAAAATGAACTAGGTTTATTTTAAACACCAAAGACAAAGTGTGCAAGTTTTAACCATGTTCAAATTTAGATTTTTACCCTTAGGACCTAAAATTCTTAGAGGGTTTTGCCTACTTAGTATCCTAAATGTGAACGAGAAAAAAATATTTTGGATTTTCTCTTGGGTTTTTCTATTTTTATGTCTCAGAGATTGACATTGATCCATACAGTGGTTGATGTCAATCTATATAAATCAATATTAGTCGATCATAGAGAGATCAATGTTGGTTAACACATATCAATGTTAGTTTCATAAAAAACATAGAAGAACACAATATGGATTTCACAGAAGAGGTTGTTAGTGAAAATAAGCCTAAAAATCCAACATCTCTCTAGATCTTACAAGAAAATGATTAAATAAATAACATACAAAAAGAAATCATTTATCACACTTTCACCATGATCTATTCTACACAAGGGTCTATATCAGTCCTAGGTGAATCAACATCAGTTTTGATGGGATCAATTCAATTTTTCCAATATCGATGTTAGTTGTTATGTAAACTATGTGTCATTAATTAAAAATAGAATACGTGAAAAATAATGTTAAAACTCATATTTTGAAGATTACCAAGCATTCATTAGAAAAACTAAGAGTTTCATATTAATCCCCTTGATTTTATGGGATTCTTGATGTCCCACTAGGCATGCCATTGATGATCATAGGAATCCAAGAAGGGAGGTTAGTAACAAAGACAAATGATCATCAATGGCATGCCTAGTGGGACATCATCAACACACTAACACTTACACTCCTAGCCTAATAATAGGGAGAGCTTAGTAACAAAGACAAATGAAATCATAATAAAAAAGTAAAAGACAATAAACCTTTTACCTTCCTTGGGAGATCCAAATGCATTGTTGAGTGGCTTTCCCAACTTTTAAATTAAGAAGTCTTTAACAAATGAAGCTTGTTGGCTCCTTCTCTCCTTAGCACCATTAGCTTTAATGTGGCTTACGATTGATTTGAATTAATATTTTGGCATTATAACATTATTTTAAATCTTCTCTCTCTTCAAATTAACATTATAACTTTGGATTATGAGAGCTTAAAAATGAATGGGCATGGCCTTGTACTTATAAGTTTAAGAATTAACTCTCACCCAAGGTGAGTTAGGGTTGTGATAATGATTGTCATTGATTAAAACCTAACCTAAGTGTGTAAAATATAACCATAGCAGAGTTAATAGTTGTCAAGTAATTATGATTTTCAATTACTAGCCATGGATTTCAAAATTAGATATTTTAGGATATTTCCAAAGAGCTTGATAACTCATAAATGTAATGATGAAAGGCTACGATATTTTAAATTTTTGAATTTAATTTTTTAGATATTCATTAATTGCAAATGGATAATTCAACTAGGCATTTAATCATGTTTATCTTGTTAATTTATTTTAATTAGCTTTTTTGCTCTTTAAAAATTTAATAGAAGTGTGCAAGTGCCCTATTTAATAGGTCCATAAGCTAAATTGATAGTTTTTATATTGCAAGGTGATTAGGGATGAATCCATGAGAGGTTATTGTTACATAAGATAAAATACCACAATTTGAGATGCCTCAATGTGATTCTAAACTTTGATGGATGATGTGAAATAAAAATTGGGATGTTTAGTGATTCTTAGGCTAAATTTGCAATGGTTGGTAGGAATTGATCTAAAGTCCGGTAAAAAGCTAGTTGTGGCCAGTTTTAGGTGTCTATAGGAGTTATGTTAGGATGTTCTTGTGGATAGTAGACCTATGCAACAAATATATAATGGATATATATTCAAGTGTCTTCTAAAGTTATTCCACAATATCATATGACTTTTCCTTAATAATGGTGTATGGCTTGTTCCTAAATAACATAATGGGTTGGATTGGTTCATCAGTAGGCATGGGATGGTAATATTATACTATCGTATTATGATTGTAAAATCAATATTAGATACAGGACTATTATAACTTGATGATTATAGAGATGGGCTAGATAGGATAAGTTTCTATTGCTAGTTCACTTAGTTGTGGTCATGGGGCAATGATGAATTATCAATATAAGGTTCTAAAATATAAATCCTTGGTTGGTGTTGCACTTGGTTTCATTATAAATTGAAGAAAGTATTATTGACATAGGTGGATTGATTAGAAATTATTAGCAATGGTCTAGATCTATTAGAACTTGATCTAAAGTTAATGGTGATAGTTGACATGCAACCTCCCATAATATTACCTATAACTTTGGCGTAGTTGTGTGCAACTACATGGTAAGTTTGTTAGTTGTTGGAATAATTTTAGCCTTGGTTCCTCCCATTTAGTTGATGTTGTTACTTTTATTGATAGAGTTATTATTATTGTAGTGGTTATTGATACTATTATTGTTGTTCTAGCCTTCATTATTGATGTTGTTGATTATTATTGTTATGCTATAGAAAGGGTTTTGGTAGATACATAGGTCCTAATTGAATGTAGATGATCTATTATCCAATGTAATCTCCCCATTTATAGGATATTTTCAATGAGGTTTTTTATTTTCACATAAATGGTGTAGATTATGTCTATAAACATGATGGTATTCATATAACTCATGCTCTCAGTACCAATCTAGATACGAAATACCCTCAAGAAAATGCTTCAAAATTTTCCAATTAATAATATTAACTATGGATAGCTTGAAAAAAAATGATTTTATAGGTTAACCAAGGTTGATAAAGAATCAAGGAGTGGGTCTTCTTCTTAGAGAAGGGGTTTGCAAAGGTGGTGGTTGATGCATTTATGGAGCTAGTTGAGGTTTTTATGAAGGATAGCATTATTGAATAGGATATTAATGAGGATTAAGTTACCTTTGTGGAATAATATGAGTAGATGGTGTTTGAAACATTTGAACATGACATGATTTTGGTTACTTCATTTACAATAGCATTCTTATTATGGTTGTATTATTTGGATTTCTCATAGTTATTGGCCTGAGTGGGTGCCGATGCTTGCACATAGACTTGGTTATGGTTTTGACTTGGGCCTACACCTTGGTTCTAATTTTGATTTGCTGAGGTTATATTGATAATCCATTTGTTAATAAGGGCCTTTTCAATTTTCAAACCTTTGTTGATGGTCTATTTGAAGGTATGGACACACTGAAGCTCTAGATGATAAGATATCTCACTATGAAAATTTTTAGTAAACATAGCAATAACTTATATGTCTAATAAGATATTAGTGAAGAAAATAACAATTTCTCTCCATCTCTATAGATAAATTGAAAATCTCTCACTAGATTTCTATTCATATTGATTCAAATTTACTAATGAAATCTCATGTTCAAGATTAGAGGAGAAATGTTGTACAAACATGTCTAAAAATTCATCGAAATTAGATACATAATTATTTAGAAATATGAGGAACCATTCAAAATCCTATCCTACTAGAATTCAAGGAAATATAAGGAGGTAAATGTCACTATAAGCCACTAGCTAACAAGCAATAAAGAATTCTATCAAATGAGCCTTAGGGTCCCCTTTACCCTTGTATTTATCAAAATTTGGTGGTCCATACTTGAAGGAAATGGTATATGAAGATAATCCATGTTGAAAAGGTATGAATACACATCATCTAAATTGAATTTATTGGTCTACTTCCCTACCTAAATGGTGGTAATCTCATCCTTTATTTGATGCAGTTCTTGGGCCAAGAAATTTGGTGGTACATTTAGTTGAGGTAGTGGTTAGGGGTCAAAAGGTGTATTACCCTAACTAGGGTATAATGGAAGTATAGTTTGTTATGGAATGTTGGTTTAATGAGTGATTCGACCTAGAATATGCATCTATATATTGGGATGTGGTTGTTAAAAGTGTATACATTGTTGGGCTATATTTTGGTTTGGATTTAGTATATAGCCCTGATTTTGAGGGAATTAAGGCTACAATGCAAGGATATGGATGTGGGTAAAATACTGTCCCTATTAAGGTTGAGTAGGGAATTTATGATAACTATTCAAACCTAGATGAATAAGGGAAGCTTGTTGTGGACTAATGCCTTATTATTGAAGCATGTGATAAGAAAAAGGTAATTACTACCTAATTGGTACTTGTTAGATAATGGAAAATCTTAGTTATGAAAAAATCTATTTTGAAGTAGATGCTTGTTGGGTGTTCAATAGTTGTCTTTGATTAATGGACACATATTTTTGATTAGATAATGTTTATGATTGTAAAGGTATATTAGTCCATGACTGTTGAGGTATGTTTACTATTATTTATCAAAGTGAGACACTTGTTGCCCCCTATTGAGGTGGCATAGTGTTATACCTATATTAAGATCATATATTAGACTATGATTGTTATTTTATAATGTTATTCATCACCTATTTAGGTGGAGTAGCATTCATCACTTATTGTTGAGGCAAAACACTAATCAGTGCTTGATTACTCAATCCCTATGGTTGTGAACTTGATGAAGTCACTAGTTGAGGATTGGAAGTAAATTTTTGTGGTTGGGATGTAATATTTACTTCCACCTACTATTGTGTACCACTCATGGTATTAAATAAAGGAATTTATTGTTGTGGCCTATTTTTTGGTGTAGTTAAATCACTTTAGACTAGATTGGAAGACACTTTTGTGTTATACACCATATTTGGCACATTATTTTGTGTATAAGTTATACTCACTTCTTTAATAGATATAATATTTACATAGTCACTTCTTTCATAGATCACTTCCCTAGAGAACTCATGGGGAGGCAATGAATTCTCGCCTACAAGCTAAAAATTCATGAAATATAGAAATTAAGTAGAAGGAATTTAAGGTCAATTTGGGGTCACCCAAATCACTCATATTTTTGGTAGGGCTTTAGTGAATTTCCTTCCATGATTTTGGAAAAAGTAAAAAATGCAAAAAATGAAGCATTTTTGATCACCCAATTTCCCTAAAGGGGATGGGGGGAGAGCATACACACTACACTCATCCCTTGAAAAAAAATACTCAATCAACAAACATAAAAATGGAAACTCTTATGAGAATTTAACTATAGTGTGAGTTCAATTTTATAGCACCAAATGAAATATGTCATGAAGTTAATCCCCTTGATGTTTTTTTTGTAAGCTTTGAAAATTGAAAATTAAAGTAAGTACCCAATTTTTAAACACCAAATTTAAATGCAACTTTAATGAGTTAAAGTGTGAAAAAAAATAAATTCCTTATCCTTTGGGTCCTACAATAAGTCTTAGTGGGTTTACTTTTTTCTTTAAAAAAGTGATATCCTTAAAAATTAGCTAAGCAAAGCATAAAATCACCTCTCTGGAATGATTTTTTAGTTAAATATTAAATTATGAATTATGAAATTATTTTGTCATAAAAACATCATAAAAAAATGCTTAAAAAAACTCATTGTGAGTAATTTTATAGGTTCTAAATGAATTCACAACTTTGTTTGGTGATTTCACTACTTATACAGACAAGTTTTCTACTCAGGAAAATAATTTCTCACTTTTGGGAACAATTTCTTAGTTTAGGTAGCAATCTCATGATTCTCAAAAAATTGCAACAAAACATAGAAATACAAAAGGATGATTTAATGATTTTATAATAATTTTTCTATTATCAAAAATTATTTTGATTTTAAACAAGATGAATTTGCATTTTAAAAATGTAAATTTTCCCTTTAAAAATGATTTCTCTACTTTAAATAATTATTTCACTACTTCAAATAATGATTTTGATACTAATTTTAACAAATTCGATAATCTAAAACAATTTCACAGTTAGCTAAAAAAGCAATGAAAAGGACCCCTTTTCCTATAGGATGATTTCATGGTTTTGCTCAATGATTTCACCATTTATGTGCCTAAATTTTTAGTTTCATAGGGTTGAGGCTAAACTAGAGTGATTTCACTATTTTACGAGCTAAATTCATAGATTCAATCAATGATTTCATGGTTTACCTTACCAAATTTATAGTTATGCAATCATTAATTCATGAATATGCAGTCATAAGGAAAACACAAAAAAGTTAGCAATAAATCATGAAATTAATATATATAATGAGGCATTCTTAGCTCCAAAAAGCTCGCAAGATATTCCATTCATGCTTGTGGGGTATATCATCCGATCAGGCATGCCATCATGTGAACAAGGAATATATAGAAGGAATGTTAGTATAGTGTCAATTAAATAAAGCCAAATGAAAATAACAAACTAAACACTTAACACCTCTATTTTAGACACTAGGGGGAGCACAAGTATGAACCATATAGTGAAAATACAACTATAAAACAAAGGAAATCATCCTTTTACCTTGTAACTCTAAAATATCTTGTTGAAGTGGCTTGCTCAACTTTGTGCATCAAAAAATCTTCATCAATGAAGCTTCATTTGATTCATCTTTCCTTATAACCTTGGTTTGGCTAGTTGGCTTATTAGCCTAGCATGGTAACACTACTAAAAGAGTTTATGAGGTGAATCCTACATAATAACATTACACTATCAAAACTTAGAGATCAATATGTATGGATTTGTATTTATAGCTTCCAAAGTTAACTCTCACCCAAGGTGAGTTAAGGATGAGTTTAAACATGGAATTAGTTAAAACTAACCATAGATAAGTTGAGGTTAACTCTAATTGAGTTTGAAATTGTTAGGTAATTATGATTTTCAATTATTAGGCATAGCTCTCAAATTTGATATTTTGAGATATTTTGGAAGAACTTGACAACTCATAAAGGCAATGATGAAAAGGCTTGATATTTTGAATTTTGGAATTTCCATTTTTAGATATTCATTAATTATAAATGGATAATTTATCTAATCATTTAATTTGTTTTAACTGGTTGATTCATTTTGATCAACATCTTATCTCTTTTAATATTTGTTTAAATGCCCCATTTAATGGGTCCATAGGCCAAACTACTCGTTGTTATGTCACAAGGTGACTAAGGATGAATCCATGAGAGGTTGTTATTGCATAAGGGATAGTATCCTAAAAAGAGATACCTCAATATGATTTTGAGAATTGATCAATGGTATGTAGATGAAATTGGTATGTTCAGTGACTCCTAGGCTTAATTTTCAATGTTTGGTAGAAATCAGTTTGAAGTCTAGCCGAAATCTAATTGTGTTTAGAATGGGGTGCTCATAACCATTATGCTTGAGAGTTTACTCATGATAAGTCAAAGAATAAGGGTTGTAATTCTCAACAAGGAACATTTTTTCAATAGATTCATGTAGTTTTTGACAATCACTAAGCTAAAGTCTAAGAATCTCCCATTGAATTATGAGGTATTTTGTTAGATCATCTAGTTTTTATTTTGATTAACACTAGGGATACATATGTTTTATTTATCCTATAATGATTAATATTTTATCTATAATATCTAGATTTATGGAAAATGCATGGTTATTATAATATGGGAATGTGTCAAAGGTTAAGGTAAACAAGTATCTAGCATAAGCTTTAGATCAAGTTGCATGAATTCACTACAATAATGGATATGTATGCTACACTATTAGGGTCATATGATGTGATCCTAGGAGTCAATTAGATTATACAGCATAAATATAAATATGATTTCTATCTGAAGAAGGTTGAGTGTCAAGTTGATTTTGGAAATGAGACATAACTCTAGGGTGAGAAAAGAGAATTTAAGCTTAGTTGGAAATGAGACATAACTTTAGGGTGAGAAAAGATAATTTAAGCTCAAGAAAATTGATGTGATTCAACTAAAAAAGGCTTAAATGAAAGGATGTCAAGAATTTATTATTACAATAAATGAGATGGAGGAATATAAGGAAACATACATCAGTGATTATCATTTTATGAAGAAATTTTAGGATCTATTTTCAAAAGAATTTCCTAGATTACCACCCAAATGTGCGTTTTATTTCTTGATAGACATCATACCTAGATCCAAACCAAAATCTAAAGCATCATATAGGATTAGAACTATCGAACTAGTTGAGTGAAGGATAAAATTTGGGAGTTTTTATTAAAAGGGTTGATTTGACCAAGTGTGTCACCATGGGGTGCACTAGTGGTGTTCATCAAGAAGAAATATAGTACTCTTTACTTGTGTATTGATTACAAGATGTTGAATAAAGCAATAATCAAGAAAATATATTTTTTACCTTGAATTGATGATCTCTTTGATCATATGAGAGGGGAAAAATTATTTTCTAAGATTTATTTGAGAAGAGGGTATCATCAACTGAGAATTTAAGATGTGGATAGTCCAAAAAAAATGTTCAAAACTTGGTATGGGAACCATGAGTTAACAATGTTACCTTTTAGGTTTAATAAATTCTCTAACATCATTTATGAATCTCATGAACAATATGTTTAAGGATTATCTATATGATTTTGTGTTGGTTTTTCTATATGACATCCTCATATATTCCAAAGATGAGGAAGAACATCTTCAACATCTAGAACTAGTTTTGTAGCATTTAAAAAAGAACAAATTATATGGTAAGTTGTCCAAGTATGCATTTTTCTAAAATAAAGTACAATACCTAGGAAATATTATCTATGTAGATGGTATTTTAGTGGATCCATTAAAGATAAGAGCCGTAATGGAATGGCCAGTGCTTAAGAATGTAGATGAGGTAAGGAGTTTTTTGAGTTTGGTAGGCTATTATAGGAAATTTATTCTAAATTTATCTAAGATAACTAATCTAATTACCTCTATTCAGTGAAATAATTAAAGTTTTATCTAGTAAGACAAGTGCAAGAAATCTTTTTAGGAGATAAAAATTGGCTTACTTTAACACCCATGCTAAGAGTTCCTAATCTTAATGGTCAATTCTCAGTGATCAAGGATACATATGAGGATGGACTTGGAGGATTTATTATGCAAGATGGTCTAGTTGTATTTTATGAGTCCAAAAAATAAAAGTCTTATTTAGTGAATTATTCCCCTCATGATTTAGAACTTAATGCAGTAGTGCATGCCTTGAAAGTTTGGACGCATTATTTATTGGGAAAACCATTTGAGCTCAAAATTGATAACTTGGCACTCAAATACATCTTCACCCAACTAAACTTGAATGCACATCAAAGACATTGGTTAGAATTCTTATCTGATTATAATTTCGATGTTGACTATATTATGGGTAACGGAAATAGAGTTGTTAATTATCTAAGTTGTAAAAGGTACACAACAACCTTGGCTACTATCAGGAGTAATTTACATAATCAAGTAATAAAATTTTTGTTAGGAGATAAATTCTATAATTAGGTTAAGAAAATATTATCATAAAATGCTCAGATCCTAAGTATAAATGATTCAAATTAGAGAGTGATGGTATTGTGAGTTACAATGGTAGGATGTATGTTCTTAATAGAGAGAATTTAAGGATCTTGGTGCTAAAGGAATTACAAAATGCCCCATATTTAGGACATCCAGCTATAACCAAGCTCACGATTGAGCTAAGACCTCTCTATTTTTGGAAAGGTATCAAGAAGGATGTAGTGTATTTTATGTCTCATTGTTTGGAGTGTCAACATGTGAAATCTAAACATGTGCATTTGATAGGATTATTATATCCTCATGATATACTAGAATGGAAGTGGTAGTTAATTAACATGGACTTTATCCAAAGGTTTCCATTATCATAAATCTAACATGATATGATGTTGGTTGTAGTTGATAAACTAACCAAGGTAACTCACTTCATACTAGTCAACTTGATAGATGATACACCTATGATTATAAAGAGATTCATGAAAGAGGTGCATTGATTGTATGGATTTCTAAAAAGATCATTTCAAATAAATATTTGAGAATGAATTCTAAATTTTAGTTGACTTTGAGTTTATATTTGGTTATATAATTGAATTTTAGTACTAGTTATCACCCAAAAACTAATGGATAGATAGAGAGAATTAACTAGGTTTTATAAGATCTCCTTCGTATGTATTACATGAATTAGTAATACAAGTGGGAGGATTACCTTTTATTAGTGGAGTTTGTTTAAAACAAATCATACCAATCAATGTTAAATATGGATATGTTTGAGGCATTATATATAAGGAGGTGTAGAAAATTGATCAACTAGGATAGGCTGGAAGACAAGGTATTATTTAGACCTGAGATGCTTGTAAAACTAGAAGACTAGGTTAGGATAATCAGGCATAGGTTGGCCAAGGCCAATGATAGACAAAAAAGTTATGTTGATCATAAGACAATAAAAAGGTACTTTTTTTATGGGTGATAAAGTATTTCTATGGATTAAGCCTAAAAATTTTGATTAATCAACTAAACTTTCATCGAGATATGTGGGACCCTTTGAGGTTCTAAAAGTAATCAATCCATTAACATATAGTCTTGAATTACCACCATCTCTAGCTCTTTTAGATATATTTTTCCATGTGTCCTATATTAAAAAATATGTTTTTGATCCTTCACATGTGTTCGATTGGAATTATCTGTAGGTTCTATATCTTAGGGTGGTCATGGTAAAATCGATCAGAATAATTGACACTCACAAACTCAGTTTGCATAATAGAAAAATATCATAGTGCAAGGTCCAGTGGGACCAATATTCTGAAGATAGTGCCACTTGGGAGGATTATGTTGATTTTTAAAGGTTTTTTCCACATTTTTTTAATTAATATGTTGTTGCATATTTTTTAATATTTTATTGAATACTATTTAAAATTAGAACTTATGTTTGAATAAGTGTCATCAAGATAATGACCAACTTTAGGTGGGAATGATGTCACATCCTAATTTATCTCTAGACCTAATAACCTTTTGATTCATGGATTTTCATGTTTATTATTTGGTTAATTATTATTTTGGTCAAGTTGGATTTCATATTCTAATTATGGACATATATAAGTTACTTAATTTACATGACTGTTAACCTAGTGTTAACTATATGTTTATATTATGTACATGATGATCATGTTTTTTAGTTTATTATAGTAGTATATTATGGATTTTATATTGTTTTAGGATAATTACCTTTATTTTTGTAAGGTGGATACATGATACTTCCATCCTTCAGAGTGTGATGGAGGGAGGGCATCATCAGATAGGGTGGTGTAGATGGAGGCATTGGGGAATGAGAGATTGAAGAACTAAAAACTCACACACACATGATAAATAGATTAATGTGATTAGATCAATGTTTGGTTTAGATAACTTTAGTATGTCTTTTATTTCTAATGTGTTGTATCCATTTTAATGACTATTAATATGATTTCAGTTGTGATCTTGATTTTTGTATAATATTCATATTGATGTACTTGTGTGATTACACTTATGGTTATCATACTTATATTTTCTCATATGATGATGTTGATATGCCAAATGAGTGAATATGTGTATATATTAGCATGAATCACTATTATCTTTGGATAAATTGAGTGTACTATAATAGTGTTTTATTGGTATATATTTCTATTGTAGTAGATGGGATTATATTAATTTGTTTAATTTGTGTGTTAAGGTGATTATTAATGTCATGCTGAGTAATTGATAATATCTATATTAATATAATGTGTAATGGTGGTAATCTAATATTAATTGAGGTTAAAATAATGATAATATTCTTGTATTAAGTCAAGGTAATAATATTCATATCATTCATATTTCTAAAAATGGTTTTATTATTTAAATGATTAGGTGAAGTCATTAAGTTTAGGTAGTTTATTTATGACTAAGTAGTGAAGGTTAGATTATTTGATAATGGTTATAATGTTTGATGACTTTGTGAAAGCCAATTTATTAAAGCAATAATCATAATGCTTAAAGTGAAGTTCATGAAGTCAATGTGCACGCATAAATTTCAAAGGGATTATAATTATTATTATATTATTTAATTGGGAATGTTTGAGATATTAGGGTTTGTTGTTAACATTGACTTAGTGAATAATCATACCATCTTGTGAACAAATAGTTCTATTTGATGTCTCAAGGAGCAAACACTTAGTTTTATTGATCACTCTATGAGTTAGTTGGTCATGTGAATATTTCTCATTGAGCTTTTAATGATCATGAGAAATCATGGCAAGAACAATGAATAATTCTATTAGCATGAAATTAACATGTAGATGGATAAAATGGGAAGAGAGGACATCTAGGGGCATAGGGATAATAGATAGAAATGTTTGAGCTATTTTGGAAGGGCAAAAAGGAGTTTTGGCATTTGTAAACTAGGTTGGTCTATTATTTTTCATTCATACTTAAATTTTGTATGAGTTATAATGGAGAAATATAGTAAAACTTAGGGGTTTATATTTATTTTTTAATTTGAGAAATAACCATGATTATATACCTAGTACTATGGATGGATTTACCATCCCTATAACTAGGTATTTGGTTCCTTACCCTAGTTCAATATGAATATATTCATGAACTCTTTGTCAATATATATGTCTATCTTTTTGATATATATTGTATGTGTGTTTGTGAGAATTAAGTGAATTGGGTGAAAATAAATGGGTGTGGTTTTAAAATTTATAAACTACTATATAAGTTATTGGGACATTTCAATTGAATTTTGGATTAATATAAGCTCTGTTATGTAAAACTAGCATATCAAATATAATTATGAATATTTTGTTTAAATATTATGCAAATTGGGTTGTTATATTTTAAATCAAGGTTTTGAGTAAGTACCTTAGTAGCATATGGTTGGGAACGATAGGATAAACTTAGTATTTTGAACAAGTCATGGATATTTTATTCATAAACAAACTAAACCCTTTTAGGGCCTGACTATGCATTTTGAAAATATATTTGAAAGTATTTAAGCTTTCATGATATTTCCTTTTTGAGTTAAAATAGATTGAGTTTCATTTTTTAGATGTTTATAAAATTTATAAATATACATGGATATTTATATGTCATACAATACTTTATTGATATGTGATATATATATATATAGACACACATATAGATATATATATAGACACACACACACACACACATATACAATGAAAGATTGTGGTATTATTTATAAATACTAAGGTCTTTAAATCAATACTGAGATTAAAACTTATAGTGGGGGAGTCTATTGATTTTATGCTTATGAAAGTATTTGATATTTTTTTAAATATAAACATGTCTAAATTTTATACTATTTAGAAGGCATAAAAAAATTAGCTTGGTGACTTTTATGTGGTTGAGTATTCATTTAGTTTATTATATATTTTCCATTATAGTATGAGGGGAATTTAAAATAAATTTTCAATAAGATTTTTTATGTTTAAACCAATTTCAAATGATCATAATTATCTTTAGAGAACTCAGGACAAAATCATTGTATGTAGGATTATATATATATAGACATCCAAATGTTCTTGTGTCTTGTTTATGACAAGAATCTATATGATTATTTATGACTTATCAATCATATACATATATTCCATATATCAAACTCATTTAGATAGTTGACTGAGTTGAGTATTTGACTATGTGTCATGAAATACACAATCTCTTATAATGAGACCCTTACACAAATATTGACATGGTTGAGTATTTGATTAGATACATATATTTATATGAGGTTATCATAAGTTTTTTGGCATACTATTAAACTCATTTGTATTTATCTATACTTATATATAGATATAATAACAATGTTTATATTAGACTCAATTTTAACTATATAATATAGAGGGATAAGTTTAAATATTTGACTGTGTATCTTATGTTATATAAATTAGGGAAGTTTGAGTATAGAGATAAAATAAATAATTAAAATACCATAGTTATTGGGTTGTTTTATATTTTGAAGAATTGTGGTGAAATAATAAAGCTGAATGTATACCTATAGTTTATGTGATACTATAATATCATTGACAATATATTGTCTACTTAGAGTATACCATATGCATATTCAGACAATCAATTGAATAGGTTATAATATATAGAAATTAGTGTTTAAACGTCTACATAAATATATGGTATATATATATGATTTTTTGAATGAGTTATAAATCTGAAAATGGTATATGATATATATATATGTACATAAACTATTAAATACTTATGACCATTACTTATATAAAAAAATTATGGGTGATTTTTCTATGTGTTATTGGTTTGAAGGAAATTTTAAAAATGTGGTGTTTAGGATTTAATACAAATGATATTAAGTTCTATGAGCATTTGGTTAGCTTATAGATATATTAATGAGATATGAAGATAAGGAAATAAGATGTTGATTAACATTATTTAGATGGATGAAATAACATTCATAGTTACATGTTAATATTTTGTAACTTGATGTCTAAATACACTTCTTACCCAGATGGTATGATTTTTATGGATGACTATTTTTCTATCTATTTATTCTTCAATAATAAACTAGATGTATTAGATTCATTAAATTGCATTTGATGAATTAAATCAATGTGTTTGATATTACTTGGTTAGAGTATATTTATCTTCTTATAGGGAATCTTCTATTTGAATCTACTAGTTTTTATATTTTTTACATATAGATAAAGTTTTGCATTAATGACCCTAAATAAGTAGTGTGCTAGATTTAACTTGCTTAATTAGTTTCACTAATGCATAAATAAGGTGTATTCTAATTGAGTAGTGTGTATGAAATTAACTGATCCTTGTGATCAATAAACATATTCAAACTTTAGCCAAAGTAATAATTATAGTTAAACATTATCATTTCATGTGTTTGATTTAGTTTACATATTTCTACGATATCATGTTAGAACAGGTCTGTGTATGGTATACATCATGTATTAGTTATCTTACAACACACAGAGTCTAGTTTGTCATTTTTAACTGTTGCACCATCACTATCTACCCATCCATGAAGGGAGGGCCATTTTCTAGTTAAGAGATAGTGCAGGGGATCAATGTTAGGTGGTTCATGTGGAAAAGCTCTTAAATGATTCTCTCCATCCCCATTATAGTACTAAACTAGAGACTACACTTTAGATTACTTATGGATACTATGATTTTGTTGAGACTCATGATTCATAGAGCTTTGTATCATTGTATATTGTTATTAAGAAATTTATATTACTAATACTATACTTTTTATTCATATATATCATACAATAGTTGGCTGTAATATTGTATTAGTAGTGGTTGAATTTGAAACAATACTTTTATGAATTAAATGCAGTCTTGATTCATGTAATCATCATTATACATATTTTTGATATATTATGGTATTTTAATCATTATCTAAATATATTATCTATAGGCCTTTTTATTGGCATGATAAAAATAATGTATTTAGTTAAAGATCACACTATGTAGGTTGCATCGTAATGAAATCTATTAAGGTGAATTTGTTTAATTAATTTAATTTTTGTGTACCCTATTCTAGTAAAACCCATTGGGATTATTAAAAATAGGCTTAGGCTTTGGAAACCTATCCTCTTGACATTTTTGATGTAGGTAACCTTATTTTATATCTAATAAATCTATTGGTCATTACCTAGATAAATTAAGTATCATAATATTTATTTTATTAATCTTATTTAAATTTTAGTCTATTGAGAGAAGATATTTTTAGGTTAATCCTAGCACGTGCATATATTCTAGTGAATATAAAGTGAATATTTTCCCATATTTGGTTGTATAAAATTTATGTTTTTATTTATATATTATTTACAACAAATATCTCAAGACTTTAGAAACTACATCAACTAGCATGATATAGTTTTATGTTTATTTTCTAATGGTACCAGATAGGTTGATACTATTCAATGTTTTGAAACTACATCAACCAACCCCATACCTTAATTTTTATATAGGAAATATTTATCACATCAAATTATCATTGAAACCATCAAAGGAAACCACTCATGATGCAATTATCCTATACATTTTCTCATGGCTGAGGATCCCAATGATAATCTTCCCACTTATGATGATCATTCTAGTGAAAGAGAAGATTATGAATATGGTCCTCCCATTGATCAATATTATTATGATGATCCTAACGAGATTACCTTTTTATACATATAGAATTGGAAAATATCTCCATGATGATATTCATCTTTATGACCCTAAATATCCTTAAAAATGTGGTGAAGACCCCACTGTTTATCTCTATGATCTTAGTGATCCTTATACTTATAGTTATTTTCTTCTTCATGATTATCCTCATTGTCACACCTTCACCACTTCTCACATGGTTGAAAATAAATATCCTATTTTTACCATCTATGATGATGACTCTAATGGAGGTGAATATTTAATTATGATCGTATATGTTTATATTTATGATGATTATGACATGGATGAAAATATATCCTATGATTTTCCCATCTATAGAAATCCAAATTTCAAATCAAACAATGATGAGAACTGTTCTCTTGATGTATACCATATTGTTACCCTAACCTTGAAAGGACGTAATAGTATGAGTCACCAAATCTCTACTCACATTCAATAATTTTTTTCCAACCATCAAATTATCAAGAATACATAATCCAAATGGCTACTAAATTATACATTATAGGTGATTTCAATCCTTAAGACAATATGAACATTAATAAGTATCATATTTTACACTCTACCAAATCATCATCAAAACCATTTCTTTCAAACAATATTAAACAAATTTATACCATTTAGTTTTATTTTCACTAGCATACAACCAATTGAATTGGCCATGATCGAGAATGTGCTGATATATTTCCTTTTCCTCTAGTTAACGACATCAGTCATGACATAAAATTTTACATTAAGGAATTATATTTAAAATTAAAAATCACCTAACATGTTTAATAATGTAATGATATATTCGAATTGGTTTCAATATACAATATTGATCTGGTTGATATAGTCAATCTCAATCCAGTTTTATGAAATGACTATATTCACATGATAGATATAGTCTATTTTAGTACTACTATATTGATATGGTTGAAATATTTAATACCACTCCTATTTAATAATAATGGATTGACTTGGTTGATATAATCCCTTGGAGTCTTGTTTCACCTAATTGTATCAACCTAGCCAATACAAAAAAAATTAGTTTTATTTGTCCAAATTGTATTAACCTATGCAATGCAGTCAATTTTAGTTCTATTTCTCCAAATTGTATTGACTTCATCGATATCATACATAAATTTTTTATGTCACTTATCCAAGGTATTTATGTTTCCTTAGCTTTTAAACTTCCTAATGTAACACATATTTACATATATTTTGACATCACTTCTAGGATTCTTGGTCTTGAATTTAACTACAATCCACATATATACAATAGGTTGGGAAATATTAAAATTCATATCCTCTTATTATCAAACATGTTTATGCATATTTCAATGTCCATCCTTTCTCTCTACACATATAAGATCACTTTGCACTATCCATGCTTCAACATTTTTGGGATATTGCAATTCCCATCCTTGATTTTATACTTACTTTCAGGGCATATTATGATGCCCAACATAATTCTCTCTAATTATTAATCTCTAATCCTTAATATTAATAATTAATAAATAACCTTTCACATATTAATAAAAAATACATTTAGATTCAGTTTTTTTTTGAGACATACGTGATCACATCTTACATGTTCTTCCTTGATATAGTTGTTAGAATATATATTCACTTGTTTTTTGTCTCATATTTATTTAATTTTATAAATTTCATTTACTTCTCCCCTATTTTTATATGATTATTTACTTTCACATATTTTTATATGATTGCTTGCACTATTGCTTAATTTTGGTTCTTTGGTATTTTTACTTTTGGCCTTTGCTTCCTGTTTTAAACTTTTAGAACTTAACAAGTGTAAATCCTATGTTTATTAAATATTTAAGTAGACTAAATCAGGGAAATAATATACAGTAAATATAGCCATTGATTTTTTTATAGAATTTACTATCTTTGACTTTTATAAAAATGACAATAAATAGTGCAAGCAAGAACTTAGCTAGAAAACAACTGAGATGTGTGATGTAGGTGTTGAAAACTTAGGTAGAAGCTATTCTAGTATTCTAAATTGGATCTCAATTTTATAACCCATATTGGATAGTATCTCCACATTTAGATATTAGTTCATTTATTATAAATGTGGTGGTGGTGTCCTGATATTGGTGGTCATGTACTTTGTGTAAGATTATCCTAAGCTTTTGGGTGCACCTATGTGTAGATATCTAAGGTATGTTATTGAATTTACAAGTATTGAAACCCTATATTTTTCATATAATGAATAATTTAGTGATAAAACCCTAATATTTCATGTATCTAGGGTATCTAGTTGGCATGAGATGAAAAGTGTGTTTTCTAGTAGGGTAGGCTGGACATCCTTAACATCCCACTGTGAAGAGAGTTTCCTACATACCAATACTTTGAGTAGGGATCAAACCTAGATTATTTATACCCATATAAGTCATTTTACAAGTGCAAGTGATGATAGTATGATAGTGGATTTAAGTGCTTTGAAAGTGCTTGAGATTAGAAATCTAGGTCATTTAAGCTTATGGCTACTATAGATTGTAGTATGAAAAAGTAGGGTAGAATAGGGATTAATAACCTTGATAATGCATAAATTATTCTAATTTTGAATGTGAATTTTTCATCTAATTTGAATAAAATGGTTAGAGGGATAAAATTAATGTATTTATACAATTTTGATGCTTATGCAGGTGATAAAAGATGTCTAGGTCAACTGTAGGACATTCTAGTTTTGAAAATATATGTATTTTAGAAACAAAGAGGTAAAAGACATTAATGCCATTTTGGGATAATAGGACCATGTGGTGTTGCTTTAATTATTATGGCGCTAGTTTTCAACTGGTATAACACTAGGCATGAAGGGCTAAGATTAAGAAATGAGGGTCTGGGACTATTTTAAAGATGTTTAGGGATACTTGTGGCTCACATGAAGGCTAGATAAGTGTAATACTAGGACTTAGAATAGGTTTAGGGATAATCTATGGATAATTATATCAAGTAACACTCTTAGCACTCAAATACAAATTTTAGGTAATTACATTTACCATAATTTATTCTAAAAATGTAACAAATAAAATGACTAGGATAAAGGAAAAAGAAGCATACCTAGACTTATCAAGGAGGTGAAGCATGTGAAGTTGGGTCTAGGTATGTGAATAATGATCTAATGCTTGTATTGAAAATGAAATATGAATAGATTAGTCTTC
This sequence comes from Torreya grandis, assembly GCA_037957365.1. Lineage (NCBI taxonomy): Eukaryota > Viridiplantae > Streptophyta > Pinopsida > Cupressales > Taxaceae > Torreya > Torreya grandis. The sequence goes on from JARHVA010002439.1 coordinate 2,539,948, forward strand.
ACTTAAGAGATATAAAAATCATAAGACTAAACTAAGTAAATAAGTAAAACAAATAAAATCTGAGTAAAGAGATAGGAAAGAGGAAAGGAATGAATACACCTCATTGGGTACACAAACTAATGAATAAACCTAGTGAAAACCTATTTGTGAATGTATATAGTGATCAATCTATGAATATCATGGATTGAGCTGATGGATTGCTCAATATTCATGTGCAGGTGGCTCAAGAACTCAATCTAGTATTGACTCTAATATTTCCCACCCTTGGTTGGTGGATCATGACCTATGACTAGTTTGGATTGGATTAATAGTGTGTCTAATTATGATATGACTCCATCATTACCCACCCATGTGTATTAGATGCATCTAAAATTAAAATATTATGTGAATCAATTGGAAATATATAACTAGGTATGTCTAACTAGGTATGTCAGCTCTATGGCAACTCAGGTACATTAGGCATCTCTGGACCACTTAGGAATGACAAAAAATGTACACGGATTAAGGCATGAAACTTTTATGCAACCTATAATATGATGTTGGGTGTGTTAATTTGATTTTTATGCACACCATAGAAATTAAACAAGGTAGCATCTAATGTTTTAAGATCTCTATAGAAATAAGTTTCCACTCCAAGGCATGAGCTATAGGTATGTGGTTAAAATAAATAATTAGTGGAATAATAGGTTGATTATGCTAGTAATATATATATATATATATATATATATATATATATGTATGTATGTATGTATGTATTTATATATGTATGTATTTATATATGTATATATATATGTATATATATGTATATATATATGTATGTATATATATGTATGTATATATATGTATATATATATATATGTATATATATATATATATGTATATATATATATATGTATATATATATATGTATATATATATGTATATATATATCTATGTATATATATATATATATATATATATATATATATATATATATATATATATATATATATATATATATATGAATGTGTGAAATCTAAAATAAGTAAACGCTAGTGAGTTATCTGGGTGGAAAATTACTCTATAATGGGTAGATATTAGAAGAAACTCAAAAAGGAGGGAAAGGTAAGGCATAGAAGATGGTCCTATGTTATCACAGGGTATATACCAAGGCTATTTATTTGGTGGATGAGTATATCCAAAAATTAATGTTTGTCATTTTTAGCTATTTAAAACTCACTAAAAAACACAAACAACCAGTCTAGGGAAGTAAGTATAGGAAACTTAGTGGTCTTAGTGGAAAGTTAATATGTTTAGAGTAGTTATTACACACCCTTAGTTTAGATATTACAAATAAAAATAAAAAGGTATCTATAGTATTCATAGCACACATCTAGAAGACTATACCAAAAGGAAATACTCCTACACACCTTAGAATGTCAATGCAGTCTAAACTAATTAAGTAAAATCAATGAAATTTACTAACTCTCAATAGATATTACATATCTATAATTAATATAATTTAATGATAACAACTAGGATCATCTATAGATTTTACAAACTTCAAAATTAATGAATTTAAACATAAAAATAAGTTAAAATCTTAATAGCACAAGAAAGGAAGAAGAGAAAACCAACATAGTTGCATGATAATCAATGAATCAATTTCTTCCTATATTGATCAAAACTCCAACCCTTTGAAAGAGGTTTTAACATGTATTTAAAGACTTGGGGAAGGGGTCACCTCATCCTCCAAGTGTATAAAACTTTAAAATTACATTTTTTGATAAACACAACTTAATGTTAGTTCTACTTTGTAAACTTGCATGTTACAACTTATAAATTTCAATAGTCATGTAACATGTGCATGCTATAAAAATAATTTAGTTAATTATAGAATGAATCTAATGACTCATAACCAACTGAATTTATTTTGAATAAATAATACATGGAAAATTTTATACAAAATTAGCCTTTAATGAAGGCTTACTTGGTGACCACATGTCATTATTTGTTATGATGGGAGGCACTGAAGTGGTAGCTTGAGCTAAACTAGAAGTTGAAATTCACATACTGGATAAAATGGTATATGGAGTGAAGATATACTTCTTCTTGGCCTCTAGTTCTTTATAATGGTTTTATCTCTCAACATATTATGCCCTTATTCTACTCATATAAAGAAGAGATGGTCTATTCACCCTGTTTACTTGTGTTATTAGCCTTGTAAGCTCATATTTTATAGCTTTGAAGATTACCTAAAAGATATCTAATTCAATGTACTTATTCATTGGAAAATATAAATTAGAATTAATTTATTCTAAATTTAACCCTTATAGACTCTTCTTCAAGTTAGCTGAGGCTTGATGAAACATTTTATCAGAAATAGACCTAATCACCAAATTTATAGTGCCTTCCCATGCATGCATAGACTTTAGTTCATTAAAAAATTGTATTGCTTACTTCTCCTATTTAGTTATCTTTGATACCAAAGCATCAACATATGTTATCCATTCCTATGCTTCTTAGGTCTTGATCAGAACTAAATTCAATGTGTTTTTTGCCTCCAGGGGTGACATCAAGTTTAGATGGCTGAAAACCTTATTTGGGGTATATAGAACCAAAAAAATTAACTTAGTCTAATCTTCCCTTAGAGACTTAAAAAATTTGGATATTAGAGTATCTTGAGAGGCTAATTGTGCCCTTAAAGAACCATTAATGTCTAATATTTCATACATCCTCAAGTCTAAATTTTGGACATCTTGCTCAATCTCATAGGGAACTTAGATTACTTGCTATTATTCTTTGAGTTTTTCTAGTTCTTTCTCTAGCTCTTTCGTTATTTTTTCAATACCCTTATGAATTACTATCAATACTCCAGTATAGGTCTCCATATAAGACTTAAAGTCCTTAATGAAAAGGGACTAACCCATATTTCTATCTTTCCTCTTGGAAAGAGAATAGACTTATTCTTTTTCTTCCAAAATTAAGCTTAACCTAAAGTTTTCCTCTATATTTCTTTTCCTCGCCCTATTCACAAAGCCAATAGACTTATCAAATAATGAGCTCACATTGGGAATCTCAATTATCTTCATGTTTGGCCTCTTAGAAGTTGATTCTTCTAGTTCCTTAGCCTAGTCTATAAGTGTTAACTATGATGGGTCTACTAGGTGTGTCTCCATTTGGTTATCTTTTACAGGCTTACTCTATGGAGTTGGATATTGCATGGTAGGCCTTAATATTTTCAACTAGTCTACATTCACTAGATGTGTCATTAGGTGGATAATGTAGACTATTTTCTTCCTTAGGGTTTTCTTAGTGGCCACCATAGACATGGTATATATTTCTCCTAAGGAAGGCATAGGTGAGATAACTTGAGTAGATTATGTTAACAATTGGGTGTTTAAATGGCTGGTATTAGTAGAAATAGAGGTTGAAACCAAAGTATTAGTTGTAAAAATGATTTTAGAAATAGGTCTAGAAGGATGTAGGGACATAGTAATAAAATAAGTGAAACATGACAATGTAATAATAGGAGAGTGGCCTAAAGGAGCATTAGGTAGAACACCCTTACCTAATTGGTCACCCCCAAGGGGTGACTTTACTTTCAATCCTTAAAATCTCAAAATTTTAGCTTTTTATAGTTTTTATTAATCCACTTTATCCCTTATCTTACCTTTAATTGATGGTTGTGCTTGCTTAATTATCCCCTTCATGGCTTGCACCTGAGGCCTTTCTACCTTATATTTTATCTTATAACATATACTTGTATTCTTAGTCAAAGGAATAGACACTTGTTGTGTAGGAAGAGGGACTATCACACTAGATGATGCGGTTGCCAAAGTTACCACAATGGGTGTGAGGTCTTCTTCATCAAAGGTTCTAAAAAAATAAACTCCTTTTTTTTCCCAATAGAGATGTCCTTTGCATGAACTATTTATTTTATATGCCCCTGCTTTATTTTAGTCAATGCAACTATGGACACTTGAACTTAAGGAGTTTACTATTCCATTTATGTTATAATAATTGAAGCTTCCCCTTCACCTTGCTCTTGTTGTATATCCATCATCATAGTGGGTGGATTTTGGGGGTCTTAAATTTGTTCCTAGAGTTGTTGGAAATGTTTGTTGTTATAAAGATCTAAAGAGGTACATCCCCATAGTGTTGGGATTCTATATTTTTCTTTCTCAAGTTTGAGGGAAGGATCTAGTTTAATTACCTTGATCAAGTCCTCACTTATTACAATAGTCCTAATCCTTTCCTTAACGTCAACATCATATTTTTAATTTAAAAATAAGAAGTTGTGGTTATAGGGCTCATGATTGTAGTTAATACCCTAGTTGCGAACATGTTTCTACACTCTACTATGGGGGTCCCAATCCCTATAGGGAAAGTTAGCTATAACATAGCCTTTCTTATCACTATCAGACCCTCCAAAGCATATATAAAAGGTGTAACACATCCTATTAATTGTCATATTGGAGCCATGAAAGGTTCTCTTATTGCTTTTGGTCAAGTCTTTATCAATTGCCTTCCATAATTGATAAGTAACTTCTTGTTCATCCACCTTGTCAGTGATGTACTTTGGGAGGTGTAAAGGATCAACCATGTGTCCAATCATCATTATCATGGTATAATCTAGATATATCCAAAGGTCACCAAAAAACATGAATGTGTTGGTGATATTCTTATATATTCTAGATAGAGGTTCCTCATGAATTTTCCACTAAACTTAGGGATACAAATCTTATACAATTCTCAATATTTTCCTTATATATACATAGATTTGAATAAATTAATAAATGTCATAGATTTTATTTTTGATATATTTAGGATTTAGATCCTTGAGAGACCCATTGTGTATATAGATGGTACCCATGACCACATCTAGAAGGTAGGAAATCATGTAAAAGCTACCCCATTGGGGTCTCTTGCCTTTATATAATATTATTTCATGCAGACACACATTAATATTCTTCCTTAGTGTGAAGGTGCATTCTAAGGTCAATAACACATCAAGAAATGGTACCCATTATAAGTGAAGTAAGTGGATGTTTGGGTGACCATATATATTATTCATTAGTTACATACCAATGTAGATTCCCATCCAAGATTTTGTGATGGGAATAGGATTCTTGTTTTTGAGTGAAAAGGTATCTCTAAGGAGAATCCATTTGTTCACTATTTATTATACATTAGTTCTCTTCCTCTAAAGGGATACACTATATAAATCAAATGTGGCATCTAGGATTGGTAATCATAAATACCTTTGGAATGTTTCTCCTAATATGTAGGGTATGACGGTTATGTTGTTAATGTAGTGAAGGACACCACCATCTAAAATCCTCCCTTAAAATAATAAATCACTTAGTAGTTCAATATATGGCATGACCTTAGATTTGATAGCAACATAGTGAAGTGTTTTACACTTGATGGGGAGTAGGTCACTCGTTATCTTCCATTCTTCTAGAGATGCATCTTCTTCATAGGTGAATGGGTTGATGATTTATACATAATCACATTAAGATGATTAGTTGGAATAGGTACCATAAAATATGGAGGCATAATTTTTTTATCCATATACTCTATTGAATCCTTGATAGAAAATTTGGATGGTCCATGGACTCCCCTATATGTTCTTGATGAAGATGCCATTGTTAGTTCTTAACACTAGTAGAATTCGAACTCCTTGTAATGGTGGCTTGGCACTTTGTTATGAAAATTATAGCTTATTTAAATAAAACTAGGGATTGAATTCAAAGATTGAAATATATAATCAAGCTTATTGACAATCAATGAATGTGAAGTTAGTTACCAGCTTGAGGTTATAGCCTTTTAACATTCAAGTTCAATTCATGCACCATTAATCACTAATGACATCAAGATTATCAACTTCATTTAATTCAAGATTGACCACCTTAGCCTAGTGTACATTCCATGTAGGATGCTTATTCATTTGGGGGGTGCCATGGTGCTAGTCTTTTTTGACACTTGTCAATGTGTGGTTTAAACAGGCATTAGTGCTTACATTAGGGCTATATCCTTTGATTTTTTTTGTGATCCAAGAGTTATGAATGAAATAATTTGAAGACCAAAATGTTATTTTAAAATATTTGTGAAATTTTTCTTGAAAGCTAAAATGTTGAACACTTTCTTGAAGACTAAATTATCATTCGATAGGATTTATTAAAGAGATTTACCAAAGATGAAAGTCCTAAAGAAAAGTTGCCTAATAAAAGTTGTTAAACAATTTTTTTCTAAAGATAAAGTTTCTAGAGACCAAAATGACAAGGAAAAGTTCTTGAATAAAAGTCACTAAACAAAATTTACCAAACAAAAAGTTTTTGAATGAAAGCTACTGAAGAATATTTTGCTGATATAAAATTTATCGAATAGAAAATATTGAAGGCCAAAATGTTCATAATGATGAAGAACAAAATGAAAAATAAAAAGTGATAAAGACCTATCATACATAGTAATATTCCTTAATTTTAATTAATATATTAATTCCAATAAGTCATCTTAATATAAATATGATAAACATGCATGGACAATACTACCATGATCAAGCCTTACAAAAACAACAAAAAGGGGGGTCCCAACTTATCCATCAATAATGCAAAGTGGGGTGTGTTGTGTTGAGTTGTGGAGCTAAAAGCTTCAACTCTTTGCAAACAGGTGGAACAAGAAGGTTGCTGAGATCCAAGAGCACCAGCGTCGGCAGCAGGACCGACGTCGGTCGTGACCCAGTGCAGAAGGCCACCGATGATGGTAGGGAGTCGACCGACATCGACAGAACCAGACTAGCAGGGACCGATGTCGGTCGCCTGTGTGTTCAAGAACTGCTCGTTACATGAATAGTTAGTTAAGTGAATGAAGTGTTTGCATGTAAAGGCCAGTTAGAGTCTTTGGTTGCAAGGATAATTGTCTAAATTAAGAGTCTAAGTTAGTGTTTGAGTTAGGGATCTATTTATAGACCCATGGGCATGTATTGTAATTAAGGCATGAGATAGAAAAGAAGGCAAGCAAGTTGCTTCCATTGTAAGATCATTGAGTTGCAGGTTGTTGCAAGCTCATAGGGGATCTACATGTGAGTATGGTCTATTGAATTGCACGTTGTAGGTTCATGGGAGATCAACTTGAAGTACTTTTGAGTGCTTGGTGAACTGGCAGGGTTATTACTGACTAGTTGGAGAGGTGAACACCAATTCTGTTTGTGAGTTGGTTGTTGGGACTATTTTTTGTGTAGGAGAGTGTTGTGTGAGAATAATTACTGTACACTTGAGGTGTGGCAAACCTATGTAAGGTGAAAGAGTGTGGCGGCTCTTTGTTGTATTCTTTTCTATAAAGTGTTAATACAAGATAGTGTATTGTCTCTCATATTCTGTGCTATTGGTGAATTCTAGCTACTTGTGTTTCTGGTTATTTCCACATTTATAATTGCTTATATTTGGTAATCATACTGTGCTCTTTCTGAGGAGCAAGATCTAACAAGAGGAATCAGAACAGAGGTGTGTTTGTTCTTGGACTTCCCTGACAAGTGGTATCAGAGCTTTTGGTTGGGATACTAACAGATTGGATTAGATCTGGTTAATGTGTTTTGATTACAGGTACTCATAGGGTTTCTATTTGAGTGGGAGTTGAGCAATGACAGAAGACAGTAAGCTACGGATGGAAAATTTTAATGGCAAGAACTACCAATTATGGAGGATGCAAATTGAGGATTATCTGTATAAAAAAGATTTGTACTTACCGTTGGGAGGGGTTACTTGCAAACCCTTAGATATGAAAGATGAAGAATGGGAGGTTCTTGATCGAAAGGCTCTGGGATCTATTAGATTGAGTCTTGCATCATCTGTGATTTCCAGCTTATCACAGTGTAAGACAATGGTGGAGTTGATGGAATCTTTGGCAAGTTTATATGAAAAACCCTCAGCTTCTAATAAGGTATTTCTTATGAAGCGTTTATTTAATTTGCAAATGTTGGAAGGTGGATCTGTTCATAGCCATCTTAGTGATTTCCATGGTTTGGTAAACTAGTTAAGTTTAGTCAATATTGTATTTGATGATGAAATTAGAGCTCTCTTAATCTTGCGTTCATTACCTGAAAGTTGGGAAGGTTTGGTAATGGCAGTTCCTAATACTGTGTCTCCTTCAAAAGTCTTAAAAGTGGATGATGTTGTAAGTGTGATCTTGAATGAAGAGATACGCAGGAATAGCATAGGTGAATCATCAGGAAATGCTTTGAGTGTTGAAGGCAGAGGAAGGCAAAGAGAAAAGATAGAGTATGGGAGATCAAGGTCCAAGACAGGAAGAAGATCTAAGTCCAGGTATGGCAGAATAACCTGCTGGAAGTGTGGAAAGCAAGGGCACTTAAAGAGAGATTGCAGATCAGGTACAGATCAGCATGAAAAACATGAAGAAGAAGTAGACGTTGTAGATTATGCTGCACGAGATGCTCTGGTATGTTCTTTGGATAAAGTAGAATCTTGGGTTTTAGATTCTGGTGCCTCTTTTCATGCATCCCCACATAGGGAATTTTTTCATGAGTATGTCCAGGGAGATTTTGGAGAAATTTATGTAGGGGATGGTAAGCCTTGTTAGATTGTTGGCAAAGGGAAAGTGAAGTTGAAACTGCAGATAGGTAACACATGGGTGTTAAAAGAAGTCATGCATGTCCCAGTTCTAGAGTGGAATTTAATTTCTGTTAGAAGCTTGGGTGATGAGGGTTGCACAGTAACTCTCACAGCGGACTCTTGGAAGGTTACCAAGGGTACACTTGTTGTAGCTAGAGGTAAAAAAGTAGGTATGCTTTATCTATCTACTTGTACTACTGATTCTCTTTCTAGGTTTTCTACTTCAGCTATAGATTTAGAGATGTGGCTTGATAGGCTTGGTCACACAGATAAGAAATAGATGCTTTTTCTTGAGTCAAAGGATATGCTTTTAGATTTGGAAGGTATGGATCGTGGTTTCTGTATGCAGAAGAAGAAGGTAACATTTCTTGAGGAACCCGATGTTAATGACAAGAATAGGAAAGCCTTGGTTTTTAAGGAAAAGGTGATGGATAGAGTTCAGCACAAGATGCAGAAGAATTATGAGTAGAGCAAGGGTGATTTGGACAAGGATTTGATCCAAAAAGAGCTCACGGGAAAAAGTCAGGTCTCACAAGAAAAACACAGAGACCGACGTCAGCAGGAAAACTAGCATCGACGTCCAGATAGGGACCGATGTCGGCTATGTGCAGACCAATGTCGGTGAATCAGGGCAGATATTGACCAGCGTCGGCTAGGGGAAACCGATGTCGGCAAGGTGGCAGTCACAGGAAACTGACTTCAATCGTCTGCAGACTGAGATGTGACTGGCATCGATTATTGAGACGAATTTTGGGTGGATAGTAAGCTGTCATGGAGTCTCAAGTGTCCATATGGAGGACTAAAGGTGTAAGTAAGTTCTTAAATTCATCATTTCCCTTCTTTACACTACTTGTTGCTCCCTTATGGCATAGGACTAGGAAGTTGTTGAAGAAGCAGAACAGGTAGATCCAGGAAACAGTGGGAGCTAGGCATGGATGAGGATGTGATTCCTTGGAGGAGAACCAAACAGGTGTTTTGGGTAGAGTGGCCAGCTAGAAGTAACCACTAAGAGATGAATGGATGTTTAGGATAAAAAGAGCGGAAATGGATACGTGAGATGGAAGATCAGGGTATATGGTCTTATATTAGTTGCAGGGCAATGGAGGTTTGATCATTGTGTTTATGTTTACCAGGTTGGATAGTATTAGCTACACTATCCTATTTCTGTATGATGTGCTTGTTGCAGGGTTACATATACAGGTATTGCTGAACTAAAGGTAAAGCTAGTTCAGGTGTTTGTCATGGAGAATCTGGGAGCAGCAAGATTCTTTGGCATGAGTGTGTTCTAGAGACATGGTAGGTCATATGTTGACTTTGTTTCAGGATGATTGTGTGAAACCGATTAGCACACTGATGGTTGGATAGTTCTATGAATAGGTGTCTTGATTCACATAATGAGGTTGAGTGCATGGTATGTACTAAACTTGAGTTTTCCCAAGTAGTGGGAGTTGTCACAAGTTGGAGCCAATCTGGGAGAGAACCATTGGAGGACAGTTCAGTGGATTCTTATAGGGACTAGCAGCAGGTGCACATGCTATGCAGGTTCAAGTTAATTTATACATGGTTGTAGATGTGGATGTGGCAGGTGATTTGGATGACAGGTTTTACACTACAGGTTTGTGGTGGTTGGTCTTTAAGAGTGATCTTGAGGAGGGATACAAAGCTAAGGGAACAAACTAGACTAAGTATAGGTACAGGTATAGGTACAGGTTGCAGCTGTTTATCTCCAAGTGGGAGATTGTTGAGTTGTGGAGCTAAAAGCTTCAACTCTTTGCAAATAGGTGGAACAAGAAGGTTGCTGAGATCCAGGAGCATCGGCATCGGTAGTAGGACTGACGTCGATCGTGACCCAGTGCAGAAGGCCACTGGTGACGATAGGGTGTCCGCTGACATAGGCAGAACCAGACTAGCAGGGACCGACGTCGGTCACCTGTGTGTTCCAGAACTACTTGTTACATAGACAGTTAGTTAATTGAACGAAGTGTTTGCATGTAAAGGCCAGTTAGAGTCTTTGGTTGTGAGGATAATTGTCTAAATTAAGAGTCTAAGTTAGTGTTTGAGTTAGGGATCTATTTATAGACCCATTGGCATGTATTGTAATTAAGGCATGAGATAGAAAGGAAGGCAAGAAAGTTGCTTCCATTGCAAGATCATTGAGTTGCAGGTTGTTGCAAGCTCATAGGGGATCTACATGTGAGTATGGTCTATTGAATTGCAGGTTGCAGGTTCATGGGAGATCAACTTGAAGTACTTTTGAGTGCTTGGTGAACTGGCAGGGTTATTACTGACTAGTTGGAGAGGTGAACACCAATTCTATTTGTGAGTTGGTTGTTGGGACCATTTTTTGTGTAGGAGAGTGTTGTGTGAGAATAATTACTGTACACTTGAGGTGTGGCAAACCTCTGTAAGGTGAAAGAGTGTGGCGGTTCTTTGTTGTATTCTTTTTTGTAAAGTGTTAATACAAGATAGTGTATTGTCTCTCATATTCTGTGTTATTGGTGAATTCTAGCTACTTGTGTTTTTGGTTATTTCCACATTTATAATTGCTTATATTTGGTAATCATAATGTGCTCTTTCTGAGGAGCAAGATCCAACAAGAGGAATCAGAACAGAGGTGTGTTTGTTCTTGGACTTCCCTGACATCCTAATATAAATATGATAAACATGCATGGATAATACTACCATGAACAAGCCTTACAGAAACAATAAAAATGGGGTCCCAACTTATCCATGAATAATGCAAAGTGGGGTGTGTTGAATTTAACACATGGCGACTCATAGGGGTGAATACTCTTGAATTTTCAAGAACCTAGAATCCATAGTTTTGAAATTCCAATATCAGCCATGAACCATACTATAAAATCAATTATTATATCAAAAATATGAAAGAGACTCTTGGTAAATTCATATAACATACTTACTTTACCCATACCTTGGGATAGTTTTTGTCAAAGTGATATATTTTACTCCTTGTCAAAGTATTTTATCAAAGACATGGGATGAGCTATAGGTTTCACTCTAATTTGGTATTATCATAAATTTGGGGAGCTCAAACATTAATTTTATACCATCCAGGTGTCCATATCTCTAATAGAGATACCTTTGATTATCCTTCCATCATATTATTTCATGATGCATGATATATTGATCTTATTTCATCATGTAGGTTTTTAATACCTTCTGATTTTAATTTAGATTTTTTGATTATTCCCTTTTTTTTGTTTTCTTATAAAAGAAATAAGAAGGTGACCACCTTGATCTAGTGTTGGTATGATTTGGTTTATTAAAATTTCCCTATCATCTTTAATCATATAAATAATTATTACCTCAAACAAGTATTATCATTTAATGTCAATTTTTTAAATTGGCAAGGAGTTATGGGAGAGCATTTTATATACTTTGTGTAATCATTTTATTCATAACATTGTCATGGTTAACTCTCTCATTACTTACCTAGATTAGGAATTCTGATGTATAAGGTGTAATACTCATTGATTCAAATTAAATTCAAAACACATATTCAGGACACCAATCAAATAGGCTATTACTTAGTTATACTATGAGTGTTTAGTCATATTGCCACAAAACCAAAAGCAAAACTTATTCTATAAATTAGGAAACTATCAAAAATAAATAAGAAACTAGATTAAGAAAATCAACATGTAAAAAGTAAGAACAATTAGTCTAGATAGTCCAAACTATTCTAATAAAAACAAACAAGTGAAAGGAAGAAACTAACTAATAAAGAAAATATAACTTACCCCTATCTCTATTGGGACACTTGTTGTTACTTAGAGACATCTCTAGATAGAGTAGGCATGAATTAATGCTTCAAAAACTATCCATTAATTATATATGTTAATCCATTATCTTAGAGGTCTCTCAAACAAAAAACATTATTACCCATGATTTAATAAGGTCCTATCCATAATGGGGTGAACTTATCATGCTATCCTTTATTTTCCTAGGAATTGTCCCATAGGAGTACCAAGTTAGATATCCTAAATGCCTTACATTTTTCTCTCTTATCGAACCATGTTTTGACGACATCTTGATGCCTACTAAAATTTTATAGGGCTTCAGTCCTAGAATCTTCCATTTCTATGAGATTTAGAAATTTGGACTCTAACCTCTCTTTGGGTTCCATTCAGTCCTACATTAATTTATATGTTGGAAACTTAAGCATGATTGGGAATACTAGTTACCTCTCATAAACTAAAAAATATGGTGATGCTTTAAGAGACTACTTGTAACAAGTTTGATATGCCCATAATCCATATTTCAATAAAAGATGACACTTTCTAGGTTTATCTATAGCAAATTTATTTGTAGCATCAATGATTTTCTTGTAAGTTGATTTATCCAATCCATCCCCTTACAAGTAGTGATTGGAGGATGATCTAATGGTGATCTGATTATCATGTGCCCATTATATAAATTTAGTTTATTGGAATGCTAGCCCATTGTCATAAACTAATGAAATTGGAATACCAAACCTAGTCATGATATGCTCCTCAAGGAAATTGATGACATATTATGCTCTCAAATTCTTGGTGGCTACTACATCAGTCCATATGGTGTAATAATCTATAGTGGCGAGCACAAATTTATGCCTAGATGAAGAGTTAAAGTTGATAATACCAATGAAATCTAAGCCCCTTTGGGCAAACAAATTACCCTTGATCATAGGTTGTAGTGGCATTGCTATGTGCACCTCTCTTTTTACCAAAACCTAGAATTTTTGGTGTGTCCTTACATGGGAGTGAGCATCCTTGAAAAATAGTGGCCAATAACAACCCATTCTAAATATCCTATGGGTTATAATATTTCTAGATGGATGGCCATTTATAATATTTTGATGTAAGTTCTCCAAAATATCCTAAGATTTATCATGTGATACACATCTTAAATAGATGCCTTTATAGTTCTTCATATAGATAATTACCTTTATAATCATACAATGAAAATATTTGAGCCTCAAGGTCCTCTTTTTCTCTATTTTAAGTTCCTAGGGACATGTTCTAGTGAGTAAGAATTGAATGATATTTGAATACCATTCTTCTTGGGAAACTTTTGTTTGGTATACTTCTTCAATGGTGATGTGTGGGTCTAGTTTAGTTATCAATTAAATAATACCTTATACTATGATTATATTGGTAGTTTTAATCTCAATTTAAAACTCTTGTAATTTTTTCATACATTTACCCCTATGCTCCCCCAACTCTTCATGTCCAAATGTAAGCTTGACAATAGGATCTAGTACAATAGCAATAGTCTTATTCCTAAGAATGTAGTGTCATAAATTATTTACTAATTTGATAAGGGAAAGATATATTTTTTAATGAATGAATATTTAAGCTCAATGTATTTTAAGTTCATGCTCATGAAAGTAATAAGATGTTTGATCTCATCCTTTTATGTGAGTATAATAATAGTTGTATGTTCTGAAGTGAACAAGTACAAAAAGAAGTCCTTAGTGAAATTTGGGATTACCAATATTAGGACCTATGATATAGACATTTTTATGTCTTGTAAATACTTCTTATCTTAAGGTGTCCATTCCACTTTGGCATCTTGTTTAAGCATTACATTTAGAGGTCTAACAATTTTTACAAATCCTGATATAAATTTTCTTAAAAAATTAATCTTCCCAAAGAAGGACTTAATCTCCTTTTTTATGTTTGGGAACATTATTTTGGAAATTACCTAAATTCTATATGGGTCAATGGTGATCCAATAATTTTGATAATATGGCCTAGTAACTTGCCTTTAGTAATGTTGAATATGCTCTTTTTGGGGTTTAATGAGATATATAATTTCCTACATCTTTCAAAAATGGCCTAAAGATAGTCTATGTGATCAGCTCTATATTTTGATAAAATAGTGAGATCATCCATGTATATGATTATGAATTTACCTATTATCCCTTGAGATGCATGATCTATGGCTCTTTGAAAATTAGGTCCTACATTGATCAAACCATAGGGCATATTCTTATATGCATAAGTTCCCCAATTTGTGGAAAATGTAATTTTCATTCTATCCTCTAATTCAACCAGCACTCGATTAAGAAATACATCATCCCATAACCACTCACAATCTAGATCACCTCATCCAATGAGGGCATATGATAGTTATCTTTCTCAAAAGATTTGTTAAGATTCCTAAAATTGACACAGTTTAATTTTTCCAATCTTTTTTTTACTAGAAATATATTAACCACCCAAGTTAAATACCTAATAGGAAATACTATCCTATAAATTATCAACTTATCTACATCCTTCTAAATCAAATATTCTAAGATAGGAATAACCAATTTCTATCTCTTCCTGAATGGATTATGGTCTAGCTTGAGTGAAATTGTATCGGTGATGACCTTAGGATTAAAGATTATAAAATCATTATACATCCATGAAATCACACTTTTATATATAATGATTAGGTCCTTAACCCTTTGTCTCTCATTTGGAGTGTAGTTTAAGTCAATATTAACAAGATGTAAGTTTCCTTCATCACCCAAATTCTCTAAGCTAAACTCAAACTCATTAACCTTGAGCTTCCTTTATTACTATACTTGAGGATCTATATCAAAGGATATTTAAAAGGTATAAATACCAAATGGGATATGATTTTCCTTTATTTGGATGACATCCTCTTCATCTGATTTCTTGTGGCATAAATGTCTTATTTCCTCATCATTAATTATTTGGGACTTGAATTATCCTAAATTGGTCATAAAATAGATGATCTATTGATTATCATCGACCACCTAAGAATTCTCATTAGTTTACATCAATAATGGATAATTTACCAATTTTATGGATATCTTATGAACATTCGAATCCTATAGGGGTGCGAAATTTGCTATTGAAGTGACTAGTGTGTCAACAACTTGGATTTATTCTCTCAAAATGGACACTATGTTGAAAGCCTCAAATGACTCAATTAAATCCTAGGCTCTATCTTTGTATCTCTTTAAGTATTAAATCTTAAATTGATACCTATTTTTGACTTGGTTGATCACTAATTATGATTTCCCATATATCAATAGTTCCTTGATATTATTCTTGAGAGTGAACTACAATCCCAAAATTAGGGATTCATAATATGCTTTGTTATTGGTGCACATGAATTGGAGCCTATATGCTACTAGTTACCTCTTCCCTCATATATTAAAAAAATTAATACTAACACAAGATCCTTGGATCTCACTCCTTCGAAGTGAAGGGTCCATAATTGGGAAGGGCCTTGTAGTTCTTCCTACACTTCATGTTTTGTAGTAAATGTATATATTCCAAGATTGGAAGATTTGTAACTACTTCTTCATTAGTAGTGTTGTACTCTGTAATAGGGTGCTTAATCCTTAGCTCCTAATAAATTATAATTTAGTTGGAAATGACTCTCCATGGTAGCGAAATATCAGAGAAGTCTATGGAAAGATATCCATTAAGAATATTGAACCAATCTCTACTCAATAGAAACCCATACCCTTCATGAATATATACTACTAGTATGTTAATAGTCATGTGTACATGAGGTTATGATGCAACCTAGATGTATACATCATTAACTTATCCTATCAAATGTACTACTATTTTTTATAGCTATGAAATAGTCATGTTGGATGGATTTGGTGTTAAACCAATTTTTTTGAAAATAGAGGTTGGCATCATAGTAGATGAAGCCCCATAATTCACCAAATAGCTATGTATATTTATTCCAAACACCCAAATGGTTAACAAGAAAGAGGGAATCTCAGGCTTGCTTTATATATGACATTTGTGTTGCTTGTTTTGGCCTTTTCTAAAATAGACTTCTTGTGATAAACTTCTATAAGATTTCCTTATATTATATGATTCATTCTAGTTCATGGAGGGTAATATTAGCCTTGATATTTTTCATATCCTCAACAATATTATACCTCCCTTACTATGTTCTTCTCTATGATGAGGTTGAGCATTCCATTTCTTGGGAGGAGGATTATTACCATAATTAGGATTTTGGGGAATAACTATATTATTAAGAGTATAAGTGGTGAGAGGTTATCTATTACTCAAATTGTAATTATTCTTATTGAACGAATAAAATGATTGAACTTCATCATAGTTATCCTATAGATCATTGTCATCTTAACTAGGGAAGGAAAACTCATAAGTTCTAATTATAATAGATGAACTTGAGGGGAAAAATTCATGAGGGAGCTTGGGAGATTCATCCTATAATCCTATCTAACCATTTTGCTTTAGAAAATTTCAAATTCTACACAGAACTCCACACAGTCCAATTCTCCATGTTGTGATGTGTTATGAACTCTACACTAATAAGACAAAGTTGTCTCAATGATATTGATTTTTGGAATCTTAGTGGACTATTATTATTAAACATTATTGGTGTTTTTGTTAGAGGGCCTGTTATATCTTTGAAATCCAAAATTCTAGTTATAGTTATGATTGGTGGAATTACCCATCCTTTTCTACATATTCTATAATTTATTACTAAACTTTAGGACCATTATTTATATATAATCCAATTCAAATTTGATGGAATCTACACACTGAGTGATTGTTATGTTAGAATGATTCAAATGTTGATTTTGTTGGTTCTGGCTAGTTATTTGTGCCTGATTATTCAAGAAACCATAATTTTGATTTGTTGCTTGTTATGTAATGGGAGGCAGAGTGTAAAACTAATTTTGATTAAACATAGGGACATTTTGATTAGCATGTGGTATTAGATTCAAAGATCAAAAACCATTATTGAATGTTTGGCCCCTAACATTTGAAGATTGAGATACTTTTTAGTGTTTATAACTTCTTCATATGCCAAGGTTAAAGTATTAGTGATAATAAGTCTCTTTATAAATACAGTAGCAATGGGATCTAAACCATTCTTATACATCTCGAGTGATAGATCTACTTGTGGTTTGTATGCCGTGTTTAACCAAGTGTACATCTTATGAAATATTGAATTAAAATATTTTATTGAATCATTGAGATCCCTCTTCATGCTAGTAAAATTTTGATACACCAAACTTGGAATATGAACTTTCCCAAATTATGGAAGTATTTTGACATGCATTCCATAAGGTGATGGAATTTTATTAAAAGTTAAGATACCAATCATAATCAAAATAATGTAGAGTGAATGAGAAAAGTATACATGCAACATAATTATATGTGAAATTCATTAATCTTAGAGTAACCTTAAAATATTTAATATGTTAATCTTTCAGCCTCCCACTTGAAGGGGAAAATGTAGGTAAGTATTTATTTGGCTTATTTGGTTAATTATGTTGATCTCTAGGAATGGTAATAGTAGATATGACTAACCAAGGTTAAGCCATAGAATGGTTAATGAGAAGGACATTTATAATTGTGTAAGGTTTCTTGGCTTGGTGTACCTTAGAGATGGTTGGTACTGGTCTAGGCCTCTTATGAATTGACAAAGGTGTTACCAAAAGGATAGCTTGGGCCCTAGACCTTGTTACTATTCAAAGCATATTTAGTTTAAATCTATGTATTGACTAACCTTTACTATTGAGAAAACACACAAGTGTGCCCTCCTTCTAGTGTGTCATCCTTTTAGCGTTAATTTTTAAATCTATTGATGTGACCTTTATACACACCATAAAAATTGAATGACATAACCTCTAATGTTTTAGGATCTCTATGGAAATGAATATACAGTCTAGGGTATGAGTTATAGGTATGTGATTAAAATATCTAGTTCGTGGAATATTAAGTTGAGTATGTAGTTTATTTAACCAAGTATATGGATATATGTGTGAAATCTAGAAGATGTAAACACTAAGTGAGTAGGTTGGGTCAAGAATTAATCTATGATGGGTAGATATTAAAAGAAAATCAAAAGAAGGGAAAGGTAAGGCATAGAAGAAGGTCATATGTTCTTAAAGGGTATCTTCTAACGCTATTTATTTAATGGATGAGTATATCCAAAACCAATGTTTTCAATTTGTATCTGTTGTACACTAAAAAAAAACATGTCCAAGTAGCCTTTTGAAGTAGCTATAAGAAACTTAGTGGTTTTTGTTGAAGGTTGATCTCTTTAGAGTAGTTATTAAACACCATTAGTTAAGAGACTATAGATCATACCAAGAAGGTATATAGAGTAGACAAAATACACACCTAGAACACTACACCAAAAGGAAATACTCCTACACACCTTAGAATGTCAATGTAGCCTAAACTAATTGCTTAAAATCAATTAAATTTGCTAACTGTCAATTGCTATTACACATCCATAATTAGTTAACTTTAATGATAAAAAAAATATCATCCATATATTTTACATAATTTAAAATTACTATATTGACACAAATAAACAAACTAAAATCTTAATAACACAATAAAGGGAGAAGAGAGAAACAACATAGTTGAATGATAATTAATGACATAATTTCTTCATATATTGATAAAAAAATCCAACCCTTTAAAAGAAGGTTTTACATGTATTAAATAATTTGGGAAGAATTCATCTCATATTCCAAGTGTATTATAGTTTTAGATTACATTTTTGGATAGACAGAACCTAGGTTTAGTTCTACTTTGCAAAATTTCATGTTAAAACTTATAAATTAAAATAGTCATGTAAAGTGTGCATGCTAACAAACATAATTTAGTTAATTATAACATGAATTTAATGAAGCATAAATATCTTAAGTTAGTTTAAATAAATACTATATGAAAATTTTTATACAAAATTATCCTTTAACTAAGTCTTGCTTGATGACTACAAGCAACTGCTTGTTGTCATAAGAGGCACTGAAGTGGTAGTTTGAACTGAGCTAGAAGTTGAAGTTGGCACACTTTGATGAACTAGTACTTAGAGTGAATTTAGACTTATTTTTAGACTTTAGTTATTGATATTATTTATATCCCATAATATGTCTCACCCTTATTATGTCATATCAATAAGAGATATTTTATTCACCCTATTTACTTGTGAGATTAAACTTGCATGCTTAACTTTTGTAGCTCATAATATTACCTAAAAGATATCTAATTTAGTGTCCTTATTCATAGTAAAACTTAACTTAGCATAAATTTACTCTAAATTTAACCCTAATATATTTTACTTAAAGTTAGTTTAGGCTTACTACAACATTTGATCAAAAATAAACTTGACCACCAAATTTAAAGTGCTATCCCATGCATGCATCAACTCTAGTTCATTAAAATTTTGTATTATATGATTTTACTATTCAGTTATCTTTGAGACTAGAACATCATCAAATGTTATCCATTCCTATACTTCATAGGTCTTGAGGACCACTAAATTCTATGCATTTTATAACTCTAGGGGTGACATCAAGTTTAGATAGTTGAAAACCTGATTTAGAGTATAAAAATTAAAAAAATTAACATGGTCTCATCTTCCTTTAGAGCCTTTAATAATTTGGATATTAGAGTAGCTTGAGGGGCCAATTTTTCTTCTAAAGAACCAATAGTGTCTAATATTTCATATAGCCTCAAGGCTATACTATGAATGTCTCAATCAATCCTAAAAAGAACATGGATTACCTATTATTATTCTCTGATGTTCTCTAGTTATTACTCTAGGTATTTCCTTGCTTGTTTAGTATCCTTGTGAATTGATATCAATTCTCTAGTATGGATCTCCATATAAGACTTAAAGTCCTCAATGAAAGGGAGCTAACCCATATTTATGTCTTGACTATTGGAAAGAGAACATATTTCTTCTCTTTATTTAAAAATAAATATTCACCCAACATTTTCCTTTATCTTTCTTTACCTAAACCTTTGCATAAATCCAATAGATATATCAAACCATGTGATCATAGTAGGTAGCTCATTTTATTTTAGGTCTATCCTCTTAAAAGTTGATGCTCCTAGTTACTTGGCCCAATCTAGAAGAGTCAACTATGATGGCTCAACTAGATGCACCTTTATTTAGGTATATTTTTCAGGCTTAATCTTAAGAGATGTCTTAGCATTGGTAGGCCATATTATTTTCAACTAGTCTACATTCCCTAGATGTGGAATTGGGTGGATAATGTGGACTAGTTTCTTTCCTAGAGTTTTCTTAGTAGCCAGCATTAATGTGGTCTATATTGCTCCTGACAAAGGCATAAGTTATCTCAACTGAGTAGAGGATGGTAATAATTAGGTGCTCGGTTGGCTATTAGTAGAATTAGAGGTGGAACTCAAAGGAGTAGTTATATCAATGATTGTGTAAATAGGTCTAAAAAGATGTAAGGACATAGTAGGAAAAGAAGTGACAAATGACAATGTAATAATAGGAGAGTGGCCTAAGGGATAAGTATGTAGAATGCCCTTACTTTTTTTCTAACCCCAAAGGGGTGCCTTGCCTTTCAATCCTTGCAAGATCAAAACCTTATATTTTTATAGTTATTCTTCATCCACTTCATCCTTTGACTTGCCTTCAATTAAAGGTTATGCCTGATCATTTTGTCCCTTTGTGGACTACACCTGAGGCCTTCCTACCTTAGATTTTCTCTTATAGAATATACTTGTCTTATCAGTAAAAGGAACATAAACCTATTGTGTAAGAAGAGGGACTATCATAATAGATGTTGTGGTTGCCAAAGTTTCTATAGTGGGCATGATGTATTTCTTAATTAAAGGATTCTAATCAAATACGCTCCTCTTCTTTCCCAATAGAGTTGTCCTTTGCATAAAGTATTTATTATATATGTTCCTACTTTATTTTCCTCATTTTAATAATGTAAACTTGAGATTGAGTTGTTTCTTCTTCCATTAGTGTTGCATCAATTGAACATTCTCTTTCACCATACTCTTGATCTATAGCCATCATCATAGTGGGTGAATTTTGGGGGTCTTAAATTTGATCCTATGATTATTAGAAGGTTTGTTTCTCAAAAAATATGAAGAGGTCCATCCCCCTAGTGGTGGGATTCTATATTTTCTTGCTCAAGTATGAGGGAAAGATACACATGAATTGCATTTAGTAAATCCTCACTTATTCTAAAAAACCTAGCCCTTTTCTTGACATTGACATCATCTTTTACATTAAAAAACAAGAAGTCATGGCCATAGGGCTAATGCTTATAGTGAATACCTAGGTTGTGAACACATTTATTCTCTCTACCATAAGGGTCCTATTATGCCTTCAAATTGTAACCTTGGGAGAAATTCTTTGGGTTTTCGTGAGTTGAGCCATAAAATGGTGACAATCCTAGGCTATGGGTTGCCTATAGTGGGATGGAACCTCCAAAGTAGGCTAGTTTAATCTTTGATGCTCACCTAAACTAAAGATAAGCCTAATTATTCAAAATAAAAGTGTTATAAATAGATAAGGGATCCTAAGAAAGTTAACCAGGTGATGCACCAAAATATAGGTCGATCCTCCCTATTCAACTCAAAGAATACTAATGAACAAGTAAACAACCATGTTTAAAATTTAACTATCTATTCACATATCTATGTGAAGGATCACCAAATATTATAGGTTAAGGTAAATAAAGGAGATGTCTAAAGTAAGACACTAACCAGTCATAGTATCCACATGCGAGATTTGATCAAAAGATGCAGAATAGTAAACACTAAGTGCATGAATAGATAAACTAGTAACTAGGTGAGATCATAACTTGATGAGGGAGAAAATTATACCACATGCAAAAATTGGACATATACACACTATAAAAAAATAGTGAAATTGAAATGCAACCTTTTATTGCTTTAAGAGGTTATAAATTTTATCTTGGTAGAGTCTAGTCTAACCAAGAGAGGAAACTGAGAGAAATATAGAGAGAGATCTAATGCTCTATATATAAGGTGAGAGATATCTATTTTTGGCCCAAGGGACTTTATTTATATCGAGAGAGAGAGAGAGAGAGAGAGAGAGAGAGAGAGAGAGAGAGAGAGAGAGAGAGAGAGAGAGAGAGAGAGAGAGAGAGAGAGAGAGAGAGAGAGAGAGAGAGAGAAGTTAGGAAGCTTATTGTTCTTGATAACCAATGAGATGTTAGCTTTTGAGATGTTTTATCATGCTTTTGGTCTAATCCAAACAAGTCATTATGAATGATATTTTCATAATTTTATTAGATATCCTTCATATCATTATAGTTTTTGTAAGCTACACTAGAAGACAAGATTTTTCCAAAGGTGGTAACTCATGACCCAGTCGGAAGTGAATGCTTTAACCACTTTCCAATTTCCCAAGCTCTGATATTTTGATCTTCCACTAGATCCTATTATGAGGGAAAGATCTTTAGGTATTTAAATTTATAAGGACACATCATGTATGTTATGAATGGTGGCTTGTCAAGGCATGACTTGAAATAATATTTTTATACCTACTCTATGCTTTGGATCTTGAGTTGAATTAACTATAGAGGAAAACCAGTCGAAGGATATTGGTTTTCCTATAGATATATCACCTTGTCTAATAACCAGTCCCATATAAGTTCATATCAAGATGTTCTTATTTTGTTTTTTAGGATAGGTTCAAGTTTAGGCTCTTCTATTTACCAAGTTGGGCTGGTCTTGCTTGATCACCTTTTTGTTGAAATATCCCAGCTTGTTTTTTGTTGGCTATAGATGACCTATCTTGATTCTTTTGACACCTCAACCATCATATGCCATCAGATCCCTAGATCTGGTTAAGCATGGTTCATGGATCTTTTGGACCCATCACCTCAAGATCAACTTCTTATTGATCCTCAGGATCTGTTGACGATTTGAATTACTCCAAGTTCCTATGGTCTTGACACTTGTCACCCATGTATTCTTCCTTAGGTTTTTGCTAAGGATTTTTGAACCCTAATGACTAGTTCATAGAGATTAATCTTAACATTATTGTGAATTTCATTTGAAATTTATGACATCCTATAAACCATAAAATTTAAACTCATATAGATCTTTTATTGGACATAAACTTGACACTTACACAGATGTCTTTCATATTTTTGCCAACTTTACAAACTTGTATCTTGAATCAGAAAACTTGAAAATGCACAAAAAATTTAGGAGATGGTTTTAATGACATAAGGAAAAAACCCATTTTATTTTCTATCCTAGAAGGCTTCATGAGTGAAGATATTAAATGCACAATTTGGCTACCCCACTTGATCTTGACTTTAAAATGGGCACGTATGAAGACTTGGTCATTTTAGTCTATTGATGCAACTTTGAATATGAATATCTTCCATCTTGCATCAATGTGTGAGTTTTAACTTAGAATTAATGAGCTTGGCATGAGAATTAATGAACACATATGATTTATTTTCCTTGACTCATCCATATACATGTAATCCATTAGTACTAAAATAACCATTTATATTTTCTTACTATTATGGCCAAATGTCTGGACAAAATATAGATGGAGTGAGTGGAGTAGATGACTTCCATGTGTTACCTAGTTTGTATTGATCATTACATAAGCTTTTCTATAATGTTTTAGTGTTTTAAAGGCTTGTGAGCTTCATGACCTCTTCATTATGCCCATACCATATAGAGTTTGTCCAAATGATTTGAATTAATTACTCAACTAGGAACTCTACATCGAAATGATTTAGTAAGTGGGTATGGCTTGGTATGTCAGAAAAATATGGCTAACATTCTTAGTGAATCATAGGGAAACATACCTACTATGCTTGAAAACCTAGTCCATTTGCTAAACCTATCTATTGGGCATAAAGTCACCTCTCTACAACTAAGTTGGTCTAGAACCTTTTTTGAAATAAAAGGACAGAAGTAACAAAATAAAGTTACTAACTTACTAAAAAAATGTGCACCAAGGAATTTAGAAAAAATTCATGAAATCTAACCTATCCTAAACTAATGAAACAAAAAGAAATTATACAAAACCATTAATTGGTTATACAAAGTAGCTACCTTTTCTCAATAGTACATGATGTTTTACATGTTTATGGGCTAATAAAAAAATGGAGAATTACTATATTTTTAACAAATTTATGGTATGTTTATCTTAGAAAAATAAAAAAAATGAACTCACCCTTTTAGGTTGATTGCTTGGACATGCAAGCCTCATGGAGTGAATGAGCAAGTTGATCTTGTTCTTGTTGAAGCTCAAACTTACACTCTAAATTGAGCACAACTTATGATGACTCCTCTTTGGCATCTTAAAACCAATGTAGGTACCTAATAGGGCATCCTCTTATCAATACAAAAATTGAGTAATCATATTTTACCTCATTCTTATGCTTTTCCATTTCATGATCATGTTTTCCAAGCATAATCAGATCATAGTCTTCCTAAAGCACATGCCTACATGGAAATTTATGATTGTCCACAAAGTCTTCCTTCTCATAAGGTGATGATCCTTATATATATATATTGAGTTCTCAATATGTCTTCCTCATCAAACTCACTTAGAATTTTGACTTGAGGATTTCATTCATTGAGATCCAGCTCGTTAGTGTCAACGCCATGCCAAGAAGGTTGGTCTAAACCTAATTCTCCTTCTTCCAAAAGAAGTGGGATACATATTATGATCTCTTTAATATAAACACTTGAATTTTATTATTTAGGTCTACCTATTACTTCAATATTCTCTTCCATCTTTTGTATAATAGGATTCTGGCCCAAAAGGGAGGTAGTGGGAAGGTGAAGAAATCCTCCTTACTCATAGCTTTTGAGAGTGCCCTTCTACTTTAGGGATTTGAAAGATCATTTTAGTGGTCCCTGATTGAAGGAGAGAGAGTCTCTAAACTCTTTAATACCAAGATCATTGAGTTGGGCTATAATTTCTTGATTCACTCCTTGTATGACTAACTCTTTTTCCATTAAAACTGGTTTGGTTCTTGGTGAAGATGAAACTTGACTAGGTGGATTAGGGGACTATTTCAAGATCTTTAGGAATTAGGCTTGAAGATCTATGTAAGACTAAATTAAATATAACCTATTATATTTCAAAGGATATTAATATACTACCTACATCTTGAATTAATCTCCTTATTATTACCATATCTTCATTCTCATAGGTTATCTATTATTCAAATTTAAGAGAAAACCACTTGTATTTGACTGAATAGATCTCATTCCTTGCCTTATGTAGATCATGGGTAGGGATTAATAGATAAAAATATAAACCCTTAAAAATCACCCTTATCAACCTCATATAGGTTGATAATGTTTTCTTGACTCCTGATAGGGATATAACAGGATAAGCCTAGTTTTGATAAGGGGTAGGAAGGGAGTGAAGGCCATGATAAGGTTGGTAGGACTTCTCTGGGACATTTGGAGGGAACATATAAATTTTATCCATCTAATAATAGGGATAATAAGGAATAGAATAAGCATATTCATCAAAATATGGCTGATTTTACTTATCAAATAATGATGATTAGGCATTTAGACTGCTCAAACTAGATGGGAGATGCTTGAAGTCATCATTGGTGTTTTTTAATGCCTAGGTGGATTAGGGGACTATTTCAGGATCTTTAGGAATTAGGCTTGAATATCTATGTAAGACTAAATTAAATATAACCTATTATATTTCAAAGGATATTAATATACTACCTACATCTTGAATTAATCTCCTTATTATTACCAAATCTTCATTCTCATAGGCTATCTATTATTCAAATTTAAGAGAAAACCACTTGTATTTGACTGAATAGATCTCATTCCTTGCCTTATGTAGATCATGGGTAGGGATTAATAGATAAAAATCTAAACCCTTAAAAATCACCCTTATCAACCTCATATAGGTTGATAATGTTTTCTTGACTCCTGACATGGATATAACAGGATAAGCCTAGTTTTGATAAGGGGTAGGAAGGGAGTGAAGGCCATGATAAGGTTGGTAGGACTTCTCAGGGACATTTGGAGGGAACATATAAATTTTATCCATCTAATAATAGGGATAATAAGGAATATAATAAGCATATTCATCAAAATATGGCTGATTTTACTTATCAAATAATGATGATTAGGCATTTAGACTGCTCAAACCAGATGGGAGATGCTTGAAGTCATCATTGGTGTTTTTTAATGCCTCCAAAGGATAGTATGTAGAAGAAAAACACTAATTTATTTTTATTTCTTTAGTATTTTATCCCACCAAGAATGCCAAAAGTTGTTATGGATTCAACTTACACCCTTGGGAGAAGTTATTTGGGCTTCCCCTAATTAATCCATAAAATGGGGACAAACCCAAGCTATGGGTTACCTATAATGGATTGAACCTTTGGAGTAGGATAGTTTCCTCTTTGATGCTTACCTAAACTAAAACTAAGCTTAGTGATTCATGGGAAAAGAGTTAGAAAGAGTTAAGGGCTCCTAAGAAATTTAACTAGGTGATACACCAAAATATAGGTTGATCCTCCCTACTCAACCCAAAGAAAACTAATGAAACAAGTAAATGAATAGGTTCAGACTTCAACTATCCATTCACATATATATATTGAGGATCAAAAAATGGTCTAGGCTAAGGGAAATGAATGAGAGGTATAAATTAAGACACTAACCAATCATAGTATCTATATGTGGGCTTTGATCAAAAGATGCAAAAAGCTAAACACTACGTGCATGAATAGATGAACTAGTAACTAGGTGAGATCATAACATGATGGAGACACTTCTACAAAATGAGAAAATTAGACATGTAAACACTATACTAACATAGTGAAATCAAAACACAACCTTCTATTGCTTCAAGAGGATAAAAATTCTGTCTTGGTAGACTCTGGTCTAACCAAGAGAGGGAATTGAGAGAAATATAGAGAGATATCTAAAAGGTGAGAGATATCTAATTT